>VXAA01000923.1:374650-446767 GCA_013399115.1 Anseranas semipalmata | reverse complement strand
CTCCCGGTGCCACCAGGCGCGTCCCGGGCGGCCGCGGCTCCGGCCGGCCGGTGGCCCCGGGGCTGCCCCGCACGCCCGGGCGGGCGGTTGTTTGCGTCCAGCCCCGCTCAGGCTTTGAGGTGGTTCCGTGCGCGGAAGAAAATACGAAAAACTTCGTTCCTCCTGACAGGGGGAGGTAAATTAGCTGTGGGCATCCGTAGGGTTCTAAAAGGGGGTTCATCTCCCCGAAGCGGTGTTTTCGTAGGCTGCTGGGCCAGTGCCCCCAGCTTTAAACCACTTTGGTGATAAAGTTTTCGCAGGGTGACGCTTCCTTGTGTCAGCTTTTTAACTCTCCTGTGTGCTTTTTGCCTTTTTTTGCAAGTAATTTATGCGTAACGTGACATTATTAATTTTGAACGTTTGCTGAATGTGTTGTCTGAACCTGCTGAGAGCTTTCATTCTTTTGCTTTTAATTGATAGGGGATTCCTTGCGGTTTAAAAAAAATAATTCTGATTATAGAGTTAAGTCATTTTGAAGAGACTACCTAAAGACAGACATCGTAATTCAAGCTGTTTGTAAGTCTGCAAAGTAATGCTCAGCCCATAGTCCAAGAAGGGGTGGGTAATTGATTGTTTTATTTAGGTCTTGTGCTGGCATTTGGGTTTGATTTTTTTTCTTCTTCAGGGCAGATGACATTTGCAAAAATCTGTACTGTTCAGTTGAGTACACTGTATCCTTCAAGGATCGTGCTGTGCTAAACAAGCAATATTATTAGATACTCTTTTTTTTTTTCCTTCCTACACTCTGAGTCCGCTGAATAATTGTGGTGTTCCACAACACAAAGGCCTTGTATCTTTGTGAAAACAAAATGGTTCAGCAGGATGAAACGACTAATTTGTTGTGAATAAAAGAAAAAGCAAATGACAAACCACTGAAACATTAACCATACTCTGTTGCATTTTTCTATAGCAGTTCTACCTGAGTAGACAAGTTTCAATATACGTTTTTTAATATTCATACAAAACTGTGCTCAGGGCACTCTTATTATCTGGTTTTGAAAATATACTTAATTATTGGAGTACTTTCTGAACTCAATGAAAAGATTTCTACAGACTTGCCTGAGCTGTAAGGATTAATTCCAGGAACTTTTCCATCATGTTATTCCTTCATATAAGCACCAGGTTCCAATGTGGTTGAGGTACATGCTTGTAAGTGTCCTGGAGATGAGGCAGTAGAAGACTTCATTGGACTCACGGTCTTGTTCCATCCTTCTTCTCTAAAGAGAAAGATACAATCTGGGTGTAGCATCAACATTTTTGAAATCTGTGTTGTATCTTTTGGAATGTGGGTGGAAGCTTCCTGTAGCCTGTCGTGTTCTTACATGCTATATTTTCATGCCCTATTGCCGAGCTGTGCCTTTAAAGAGCTGATATAGAAATGCTGAAACTAAAAATATTGTGCTTTAATATATATATATATATATTTTTTTTTCCATTGGAATGGGTAGAATTTTCAGTTTTTCTTCACCCGAATCATCTGAGAGTATCTTCTAATGGAAACTTTCATTGCAAGTCGGTCTGAAGTACTAGAAATGACAGATTGCAAGGTTACCGTGATTTGATTTTTGCAATGTGCAGGTATCTCCTAAGCTTCCAGAATTCTGGGTATATGTAACAATGTGCATTTGTATCTTTACACACAGGCAAAGAACAGCTCTGAAGTATCTGAGGATGGATAAAGACTTCCGCTACTACTTCCAGCACCCGTGGTCTCGCTTAGTTGTGGCTTACTTAGTGATCTTCTTTAACTTCTTGATATTTGCTGAGGATCCAGTATCTCACAGTCAGACAGAAGCCAATGTTATTGTTGTCGGTAACTGTTTCTCCTTTGTAACGAATAAGTACCCTGAAGGAGGAGGCTGGAGATGTTTGAAGGTGCTCCTGTGGCTGCTTGCCATTCTCACAGGACTGATTGCTGGGAAATTCCTCTTCCATCAGCGGCTGTTTGGTAAGTTGCATGATGCTCCTATGGACTTTCTGATAACGAGTTTATGACTTTGCCTTTAAAATTTCTACTTGCGGCAATTTTGTAAGCTTTACTATTAATCACTTCAAACTTTAGAGCTGTATTGAACTCAGTACATCAAAGCTTACATCACTGTGGAAATTAATGCCATGTCTGCTTACGTGAGCATAATTCACAATAATTTCAGTCAAAAAAGGCCAAAAACAGTGAAAGCTCATGTGTTTGAAATAATCGAGAGGTCAGTGATTTTCAGTATTAGAAAAGTACTTTGTTTTCAAAGCAAATTTTAAATCTTATGTAATTTTCTCAGCAATCTGCAGAAAAGGTGTTGTTCCTTTAGGCAGTGCCACTAAATGTCTTGCCAAAAGCCATATGAATGGAAGGTGGGGCTGTTATTAGTAGGCATGTGGTAAAGAAGTCCCACACGAAAACAGGAGCTCCATAGAATCAAGACCTGTCTCTCTCAGTACAAGAACAAGTCAATGAAATGGAAAGGTAGGAAATGGAAAAAACGTGACAGCAAGTGCTTTAAACGCAAGATGTGACTAAATTAGGGAACTTACTGCCCATGGCATGAGTGGAAGGAATGGAATGACCCTGGACTAAAGTCTGAGACTGGGAACTTAGGAATAGACATACAGAGACAGGAAAATATTTATCATTGTCTTAAGTGAGTCATGTAGTAAATGTAGAAAATGTTGCATCTGAGGGCTCGAGGCTGTGTCAGGTTTTAGAGCGAAGTAGAAATCGTGGCAAAGATTACTTCTCTCCTGCCACCTGCAAGGTTTTGAAACATCTGATTCTAGGTACGTCAGAGAGACACTGCTGGACCCGACGGACCAGTCCTATATTCTTGTACCGGTAGGACTGCAGGATGGGTTGTTACCGGAATACCTCGAAGCACATGAGTGATTGGCCATTTCCTTAGTCTGCCTTATTCTATTAAGATAAAAAGAGAACCAGTATTCTTTCAATAAATCAAGTGTAAAGCTCTTATGTCAAGGAACAAATAAGAAAAGCCACTCCAAGAAACTTCTCTTAAAACACTAATTCTGAGAAATAGTCGAGCATCTTGATGCCTATTCAGTGGACATTTTAACATAATGTAGTGGTAAATGGAAAATGTCCCCACAGAGAGGATGTTTTACCTTAGTTCCTGGGCACTGGAACAAGTACTGTTGTAATAATGTTTCAGTTCTGACTTCCAAGATTGAGGAATGATTTTGTTTATTTGGAGAAAATTAATGAAAAGTAAGAAACTGATGATAAAATTTGGGATATAAGCCCTATAATGAGAGGATTTAGAGGATAAAGGAAAGGTTAGAGGGTGACTTGCTCAAATTTGACTTGAAGGACAGAACCTTTAGTCCAGCAAATATAATGCAAGATCCAATGCTTGGAAGTGGCAAATAGCCAAAGGTGCACTTTTTTTTTTTTTTTTTTTTTTAATCTGAAAGGGTAGACAATCAGCGGGACAAGTGATAGGATGGAGCATCATCAAGACAAATGGATTTTTCTTTTTGGGAATATGTTCTGTTCTGGCTAGGTAGGTTATTACGATAATTCCTCCTGGATTTGTAAGTGCATATCATAGAGAGGACATAGCTGAATTTGAATTTTAAAGTGGCTTCAATCAGCATTACTGCCAAAAGAAGGTCTGCCCTACCTTCAGCATCTGCTGCTTGTTCGTGCTCCTGTGCAGTTGCTCGGTGAAACAGGTTAGGGAACTTAAGCCCATTTGCAGTATCTACCTGTTACTTCTGCGAGGATCATATCTGATCATACAGATATTGATATTTCCGCGATCCCATGGCAAACCAGTTGCTTCTGCTGTCGTGCTCCTTGGACCAATGCGATCGCTTGGGTGCCAGCACTGGTGCGTTGGCCAAGGTCAGTGCAGCCAAGACAGCCGGGGGCCGGGGGCCACGGCCAAGCCCTACCTTGTTGGCTTGAGTGCTGTGGGGCTACACCCACGCAGCGTGTCAGTGGAAATGTGCTGTTGCCTGTTGTATGCTGAGAGCACGTGACAGCCTGTGTGACTGATGATCCGAACGTACTGCTGACTGGCGTGGCCATGCCAGCTGTAAACTATCTGGGGTGGAGGGCAACTGCGTTGATGCGCTGATGGTGCGGGCTTCAGAGGAGGCTTGCAGCTCGAGTGCATCTCTGTGTCTCCAGAAGATTTGTACAGGCCATACTGAAATCTTTCCTGCCAGTTATTTGGCAATAAGTTAAAGGTTTTACTGCCTAGAAATCCCTCCTTTTATCGAAATCCTCATTCAGTATGCCCTCCGGATCTTCTAGCATCAAACACTTTATGAATTCAGTCCATTATTGTTTTTAATTTCCCTATTTCAAAAGGGATGTAGATAGATACATCAAAATACCTCTTTTTAAATAGCTTGTTCAATTTAATCTGTTTTTCATGTATAATTGTTTGGAACCATTTTATTTTTTCAGTCCTTGTGTATTTATTTATATTTGTCTGTTAAACTCTGTTTGTAGAGGAAATTGTGACTGGTTGTTTCTTGTGGTCTGTGCATAATTTTCTGCTGTCAGGGAACCAAATAGCACCAGTCAATCTCCCTGTGTCAGATCTTGGCTCACAGTGTATGCTGCAAATTGAAATTGAGAAGGATTAGTCTGCACATCTCACTTTAGAAGAAGAGGAGTGAAAAGGATTTTCTTTCCTTATGCCCTTCCTGCTCTTTTGTCCCTTGTCTTCTGTATTTCTTCCTGCTGAGTGTGCATAGGAACTAGAAAAATAGTGTTGCTAGAATTGCATTGTAACGTAGTTTACCATCTGTGACAGACACTGTCTAATATCCATGACTGTTGTGAACTATAAAAATAACAGGATTGAGTTCAAGCACGTCATGTTCCTAAAAGTGGAAGGAGAGGGGTGCTAGAAAAATTATTTAGACTTCATCTCTCTGAGACTATAGAGAGTTAAGAGAGTATGTAAACTATATTGTCGAGAAGTAGAAATCTTGACTAGAGGACATGGTGAGATGTTTTCAGTTGGTAATACTCCTTGCAACCTTTGAACAGTAACCTCTTCAGGCACCTTCTTCAAGACACTGCTCATGACTTACAACAAGATGAGAAAAAACCTACATTTCTTGCTATTTGTTCAAGAAATAACTTACTTCATTTGATAAACATCTCCAGTGATAAAGATTTCCAAGGAAAGCAGCCTTCATCTAGTACCTTCTTTATATTTTTATGGCATATGGTCAGAACAAGTGGAATTTTAACATTGCCTTTTGGCTGTTGTCCACTATATTCCTTTGATTCATCACTAAGCATATCTTGTGTTCGGTTAGCTATTGTCTTCTGACGTGCTTTTTATTTTGCACTGGAAAATGAAAGGTCATAGATGAATATTGGAAGTTTGGGGGAATAAAGATATATATCCTGCTCATTTTTTATTCTGTATGAGAGAGTTACTTAAGGAGGGGAAAAGTGGTATCTTCTTCGCACTTACCTAGAGATTTCTTGGTTTATTTTCTGCATTATTAAAAACAGAAAGGGCTTATAAACTGCCCCATTAGATGACACTGTGCATTCAGAAAGTGCATTCAAATCTTACATACTGACTTGAAAGAAACTCGTGAATAAGCTCTTGCAAATTTTTTCATATTGCTCCGGGGCACTGTCTGGAAAATAACACAATATTTAGTGTGTAGAAAGTATGTGTTTTAATCAGCACCTTCTCAGCATATGTACAATTGCAGTTCTGTACTCAAGCCTCAGGCTCAAATTCTGAGTTCAGTGGGGGATTTTTTGGCCCTAAGTTCAGGCTGTGCATTTTGCATCAAAGTATATAAATCTATTCTATCACGTACGTTTAAAATTGTTTTTGATTTGTATAGATTTTTAGCATTATAGATAAATGAGCAGTATACTTGGAAAAAAAGTTTTATTTTTTTCAGTCCAACACCTTTGTTTTGATGTGTAATAAACCTTAGCTTATGCTGCATATTAAATGCATGAGTTTTTCAAAGCATGTTTGCTACAGAATGTGCAGGTATATACCTGCTCATTTTTCTGATTCTAAGTGATAATGAAGATAAGATCTGATTAAAAGTCTGTTATTACAGAGACTAGATTTTATTCAATTGCTAATGAGTATACCCAAATTTATATTTGTAAGTTCATTTCTAAGTGATGCAGATGGAAAGTAAGTACTTAATATTCTATAACAAATTATGGAAAACAAGATAAACAGAATGAAAGCTATATTTCTTAAAACAGGCGGACCATCATAATACTACAAGCAAATCAGAGCAGTTGAATAAATGTTGAATGCAATGGGTTGTTCCCTTACAAATGTTCACAGTATGCAGTTCGTCTAGAATTAAATGATAATCTGAGCTTTGTAGACACTGGAGTGAATAAAGAAAGCAGTCATTATAGGAATTGCACTAGGCTGTAGGCACACACTAACACTGCAAATTTTTTAATGGACAGTAGTGCCATGCTGGGAACAATTTCATGATAGACAGTTTGAAACAAAACACTCACTGAGAACCTGTTGTCTGAAAACATTACTCTTTTTGTCAAACATTTTATCTGAAAGGCTCTAAAAGATTTTGCAAACCTATTATAAACAGACTTCATGTCTGCTTTTATGCTGAGAGGTAGAAGTATGTAACAACTGAAGCAATGAATGTATGCAGATTGCAAGAGGAAATTAGATGGAATGGGATTTAGTCAGGATGATAATGTACCACATATGACAAAAGTGAATCTGTTAGGCAGCTAACTGCAATAGGATAAATTTGTACAATACCACATATATGATTAATAAGTATTCTGAAATATCAGGTGTCATGTTTGGGTAAAATCTGGGCTGTGGTATTGCTGCTAGTGTTGCTGTGGCACATCGCTTAGTGATGCTTGTGCAATGGCTAATGAACAAAATGAAAAAAAAAAAAGATGTGCTCGGATTTTTGCATGGTTGTTTTTCAGCCAGATTGTTTCCCATTCTGGTTTGATAATAGTTATATGAACAGTTGTGCAACTGTCTGTAGGAGCAAGTAATGGGTGTATGGCAATACTTGCATAAAATTGTAACCTGATTGATAGAGCATATTCTTTTCTTTTGTCAGCTCTGTATCTTAAATTACAATAAGACCTGTCACTTAATACCCAGCAACTTTGTTCCTGCTTTTTCTTTTCCATTGATGACTTCAGCCTAATAGAAAGCTACTAATGTGATAGCCGGTAAAAAAAATACTGTCTTCAAGAGCCCGTTCAATATGAATTTTAGTAACAATGATGAAGTTTATGCTGTTGAAGACATTCAAGGTCTACTTGATTGCTTCACAGTCAATTCACCTCTTTTGTATCCAGTAAATGTTGAAGCAATACAATCAGATTATTTTGGTCCTACGAAATGTGTGCCAACGGGCCAATCTAACAGTTAGCTAATAATAACACACAAATGACTGTGAGCAAGCATTTTTGAAAGCCAGAATCCTCAGCAACAACAACAAAAAACCCCCAGCATAACAAGCAAGAAACTCACAGCCAGCCACGGAATGAGTGCAGGCTCATCAGATTCCAGCTCTGGCACATTGCCAGTAATTAAGATGTCAGTTTAAAATAAATTTTACATCATTCACCAGGGAGACCGCAAGTGACCTTTGAAATATAAATAAAAAGCATGCAAGTGACCTCCTAATTTCTTCTTTTACTTCTGTATTTTTAGAAGAGGTGTACTATCTTACTGCTTCCTCTCATAAGGTTCAATGAGAAGGGTGCCATTCTCTGCTCTTAGCATTAGTTATGGAATCTGTTTGATACGATATTATCTATGGGTGGTATATTACAGAGTTTAATCGGAGATATGCTGACAGTAGCTACAAAAAGATTATTTTTGCAGTGAAAGCTTTGATTCTCCTGGAGGCACATCTTCCTTTCCCCAAGCAGCAGCATGAGACTGCAGGAAGAGCTACATGTGTCAGATAATCCGTAATGGGAAGGCTCTAGAGAATATTTAGCATCCAGTGCCTGAAAACTAAAAATATTCTCATTGCTACTTAATATTGACGTGTCAACTCTGTGTTTTGATCTCTTTGATGTGACTTTCAGATTTTTCTTTCCATTCAAGACGGGGAGTGAGTTTGGAATGATGCCTGCCACTAGCAGGAATAATATGTCTCAGTTCCCTGATTTCTAGAAATAGAAGTGAGCTTATTCCTAGCAGGAGCAGCCTGATGGGCATAGTGCAGGTGCAACCTGGTGCAGGGGCAAATTTCTTCTTTCCTTATTCCATATAGCAAGGAGATGAAGGGGCTGTTAGAGTGGAACATCACCTTGCTGTGTGCCCGATGGAGAGCCCCAAGGAGAACATGATCTCAATGGTCATGCTGTGCCCTTTTGAAGGTCCCCTTAGGCTGTCAGAGTGACATGAAGGTCCTTCATGACCAGACAGCATTCCTCTTTCTGTGATCCTGCTGGGACTCCTAATCAGCTAGTGTGACTGACATATAAAAGTTATATGTTTTATGTTTTTTGAAAAAATCCATAATAATAATAATAATAATAATAATAATAATAATAAACAAAGCTCCAGGCTTTAAAAAAACTCTGAATACATTCTCAGGATTTGAGAACTATTAAACAAATAGTAAATGTCATTTATATATTTTTTTTATACATCTTTATACATTTCTCTTTTGAGGAAGAGGGATCAGCATTTGTTCTTTGTGAGACAGGTAGGGAAGTAACCCAGTATTTCTAAATGTGATTCCAGAGACAGGTGAGGCATGTAACCTCATTTCAGATGCTGGAGAACAGTCTTCTCCCTTCTTCTGTCTCTCTTTTCTTCAGAAGGGGCAGTGCCCCCTTCCCCATTGGGTCGCCCCTGCCAGGGGGATGGCAGGAACAGCAGCGACCTTTCTGCTTTAAGGATTCACACACTGCCTGGTGCCTCCAGGGTGGCAAAGGAATCTCCTTGGGGCAGACTGGGCATCTGCTGTAGAAGTAGCAGCAGAGCCACAGGGATCTGTGAACTGAGACATGAATAGTAAGAGTTGTTACTCACCATAAGAAGTGATGATCATACGAGGCTTTTACCAGCAAAGGAATTCTCATCAAAATTTTCCCAAAGCTTGGTTCAAATAAAGCATTGTGATGTCCTTTGTTTTCTAAGTAAGGTGAAGTGTTCTTACACATCCAGCATGTTTCACTCCAGAGACAGCTGCATTTTAGTCCTAAGCAGGGTTAGTTCCACCATATATTACATACCTACCTTTTATGAATGCTTTGAAATTTAACCCACGAATAGCCTTAATTTATTATTGCCTAAGCATCAGCACCTCATTAGGACTGACTCTGACTTAGCATGGTTATGGGGCAGCCCAATCTCTGCAGCACAACATAGGAGCAGATGACTACATAGGTATTTGACAGCAAGACTCTTTGTTTGAAATTTTCATGTAAAAATGATGGTGATTTAACAGTAGTTATGATAGTACTTTAGTGATGACAATGGTAATTAGAATGTTTTTCTGGTTGATATAAATCATAGAATCATAGAATGGTTTGGGTTGGAAAGGACCCCAGAGACCACCTAGTTCCAACGCCCATGCCATAGGCAGGGACACCTCCCACTAGACCAGGTTGCTCAAAGCCCCATCCAACCTGGCCTTGAACACCTCCAAGGATGGGGCATCCACAGCTTCTTTGGGCCCAAAATATCCAAATAAATATCCCAAAACATATAAAATGTGAAACGTGGTGTCTTCTCAAGCTCAGCAAAGCAGGAATTGAAGATTTCTGAGATTATATATCCAAACAAGAGGCAAACAAGTAATTTGTTAAGACATGAGTTAAAAATTACAGGCTACAATCATGATTTCTGTTTTTGCTCATTTCCTTGCCTGCCTGTTCACTTTTAGCATAGTAAATTCTGCCTTTTCCTTTGTCTTATGCGTCAATTAATCACCCGGAATGATAAAAAATATGTATCTTTTGCATAGTCAAATTGGCCATAGAATAAGTTATGGCAAAGTAGATGATTTAGATGTGATTATCAGTTGTTATGATTTATAAGACTTCAGAACATTACAAACTTTATGGGTTAAACTGGTCGTGCTTCTGGCTCAGTGTCTGACAGTGACCCACCATGGATGCAGAGGAAAGATGTTACTGATAACTCCCAGAATAGTTTCTCAGCCTCCAAGAATTTGTTCAGGATTAAAACAAAAATGTGTCTATTTTTAGAGACTTCTACAGTAGTTCTGAAGACAAATAATAAAGCTAGTAGTCAGCAGTAGTCTTTGTTCCTGCCTACCTGTTACTAAGAAGCAAGTCCTTCGCAAATTTTCACATTCTCATAAACCCCCAAATTTATCAAGTTCTTCTTCCTCCGACTTGTCATGAAATATTGGGGATCTTGTTGGTTTTGGCCATTTGCCTGAAGGCCAGGAAAACTGAAATGTTTAAAAACAAACTGTCAGTTGAAAAGAGGCAGATTCTTCTGCTGAGGTCTTCCTGTCTTAAATTGCCTTGAATTCATCTTTCATCTGCAACACTGGGATATGATCTTTCAAAGTGGACAGCTGCTTGAGGCTCACTTATGCACATGCTAAATAATGTTTTCCATTTCTGGAACGCTGATGCCATGGTACGGAGAAACATACTTTTATTTAGTAGTAAAGCAAAGAAGAAACTAAACCTGTGCAAGATTCGGTCAAAGTCAAACATGATAAACAAATAATGAAAATGAGGTATTATGGCAGAGAAGACTTTAGGAGATCAGGCAGGATCAAGGAAAATGTTCCTAGATAGTCACAGCACCAATATTTAATTTTAGTTTATGTGCAGGAAAGGGAACAAGGCCTAAAATTTCATTCACCCTAGCTTTAATTAACAATAAAACACAAACATCCTAGCTATCTTGCTAATCTCTGGTCATAGATGCAAGTGACGGAAAATATGGATCTTAATTCACACTTGATGGTGTAATGTGTTAGAGTTCCATGAGGTGTAGAAAGTGAAGAAGAAACCAAAAAGTAATATTTTATGGGGAATTTCTGTGGTGTTCCTGCCCCAGGGAATTCAGAGCTTAGCACAGCATTCAATTTTGTATCACTTTCATATAACAAATGAAAATTTAAAGGTTTTTCAAATAGTTTTCTCCATACCTTCCACTTTGTCTGATGTTCTTTCTGATACATACCAATGTAGATTACTTTAAAGTGGTTTGGGCCATGCTTACATCCCAAGCACCTCCTCTCCGTGACAGCTGAAGGTGGAGCAGCTTTTATTTAGATTAGGGGTCACTTCTGTATGACCTATCTAAATTCAAAGAGTAAAACAGAATTATTTCTTTCCTGGGGGTATCTGCATGTTTCGATTTCTTAGGCTGTAGATAGAGAAAGCAAAATTTTCTTGAGACTGTTTCCAATCGCTGTGCTAGTGACACATACCAAAACAAATACAGATATTAGTAGTCTCTTCAGAGTCAATGGGACCACACTGCAGCACTGCTGCTTCCACAGGGTTGGCCCACAACTACTTACCTGGAAGAGTCTTATCCTCAGCACTCTGCCAACACCTGTGAACACTGGAGATATGGGATCCTTTTTGTGTCAAATGTTATGGTTTTGTCATACAGTCGGTGCCAAAGTCTTATTTGATACTGTGTTCTGTGGTGATAATTCAAAAATTTTTAGTTCTTCTGTTTCCAGTGATACTGTACAAGTTCCTCCTCATAGATCAGCTTCTCCAGACAAGACTTTCCACCTGGAAAAGTTATTCCATTTGCTGTGGAGCACAGATTCTTCATTCACTTTGTATTGTGGGTAGTGCACTGGAAATCAGATTGATTGCCTGATATAATTCATTTAGAAGACCAAACTGATACCAGGAATTCCCACTACTTACATTGAATTATTTTTAATCCCTCTTTTTCATTTTTACAGTTACAAACCTTGTCCTTCAAGAGATATGCCATAAAGCCATCTTACAGTATTTTGTCTCATTGAAGGAAGCAAGTTAAGTGTCTTCTAGTTGTTTACTTGCTGTGACTTATTATGGACAGGTGAAGTCCTTCAAAGACCATTTCTTCCAAGAAGGAAGAACATGCGTATTCCTAAGTACATCAGTGTCAAGTAGGTGTCTTTGGCAGTATGAAAGGTACTATTTCTTTTGTGGCTAAAAATTCATATTATATTTAATCCCTTTATAACTAGACCTCTCAAGGAGTCTCAGTGAATATATTGTGACCATCGTAAATGCCTCAAGACAAAATTTGTGGTTGTTTTTCCTCACAAGATGTATTGAATGGGCTTTCTAGTGACTATTGTGTAAGGTAAAAAAGCTGATGAATTACAGGCTCTCAAAGTACACCAATATGTTTGAATTTTGTAATGGTCACTTTAAGACTTTGTCCAAATTTCACTCCTAAAAGAGTCAGGATCTTGCCTTAGCCAGTCAGTCCATCCTTATTTCCCCTTTTCTTTCACATTTCTCACCAAAATCTTACCCAACACCAGGTGACACAAAATTTAATTCTTCAAACTATGTGCGGGCTGAAGCTTTTTATTAGAAGAACTGCAATTACTTCAGTTCTTTATTAAGGCTTTTATTGTATTTGTGAAGAGCTTGCAGAGGTGATCTGTATGCACTCAGAGGTTATCAGAATGCCTTTCTGTCTACCAGATATCTAGCAAACTAAATCTTAATTCAGTTGAGGCTTGTATAGTGCTGTCTATGAAATGTGAATTATTGCTCCCTGGATTTCCAGATACGGTATGGTGTCTTGAAACTGTTGGTGTGGAACTGATGTAGATCATATGCTTATGTTTGTGTGGTTGTCTTACAGCCCTTTTTAAAAATGTTGGGCCCTCTTGCCTTCAGACTTCAGACAAGTGTGCAAGTGTTTCTTTAGGAATGCTTTCTGTTCTAAGGTACTCCAGGAATGAGTGTTTCCTAACCTTAAAGAAGCTGTGGCTCCTCACGAGGTGCCAGATCCACCACAGCTTCCACAACTCACCTTCCGGCAAAACTCACTGGAGTCCTGCTCAGCCGGGATACTCACTGGTGGAGAAGATGCGCGGCGTCAGATCTGTTGTCCCCATGCTGTGTTAATGGCTATGACACGAGGTCCTGCTGTTATAACAGGGGCGGTTGTTGCAATTACCGTCAGCGTAAATGCCTGGCCAGAACCACAGTTAACAGAGGAAAATTGGCTTTGAGAAGCAATTCAGACAGAAGTAATTATCTTTCAACAGAGGAGCACCTTCTAGTGGTATTGAATGAATATGACAGTTAAACGGTTATTTTCTTTCAATAAGGAAACTTAAATATGGTAGACGAAGAATAATAATGAATGTTTCTGTACAATATTTGAATGATTAAATTGGTAATCAATTTAAAAACAAACCTGTATAGGGAAAGCATATATTTGGAAAAAATTATAACAATTTTCAATAACCCCTTTCTCCCTGGCCAAAAGAAACCTGCTAGCTTACCATCTTTTTATGCACATACTATAAGACAGTATTTTCATGTGTTCCACTGTGGAACCTACCCACCCTTTGGCTTTCTTTTTAGTAACAAAAAATTTGGGTTCATTAGCTCTGATTGAGCTCCAGTTGAAATCTTCTACAAAACTGTTATTTTGTTCAAAGTTTTACTGATTGTTAACACAGTTTCTCCATTCAGTTTACTTCTAGTAAAGATATATTTCTCAATATAGTGTTTGCCATGGTTGCTTAGTTTTGCAAATAACATAGTATCAAATTATTTTAAATTCAATTTTTCCAAAGATACTGCTAAGTGAAATGGATCTGGTGGTTTAGCTGATACTGTGAGTTTCTACTCTTTCCATTTCTATATGGTAAATATTCCTTTTTGGACACCATCACATAGTGTTCCCTCATAATACACACAAATGATGTGCTACAACTAGAGCGGCAAACTAGGATTAATGAGCAATGCTTATGATTATGTCATTGCAGAAGTTTTGTTATGTGCATTAATGGAAGCTATCTGTATGAAACAGTCATACTCTGATTTTCAGATATTTAGTTCCTTTGTAAAATACAAAGTCCAATTTGCAGGTAGTTAAAAGAAGATGTAACTACAGTTCCTCTTTTTAGTCCTATAAACATAATCCTGTGTTATCAAAGTAGAGAACCTGAGCTTTTTTCCTGAAGAAATTTTTCAATATCTGGAAACTCCTACCCACAGTTGAAATAGGTCCTGCAAATGTTTTAACCAGGGAAAACTTACTCCATTTTATTGTTTTTGTGCTTGCAGCACAGCTAATATCGATGTGGGACTTGACTAACTGATTACGCCCCTTTTGGTGTTCAGACAAGTGTCTCTCTGGACACATATACAGATGCTAGTTGAGAAATATATAGCTTATGAAATAATATTTTTCTCTGAATCTGAAAATGCTCAAGTCTAAGTGCATGCCCCAGTCTTTCATGGTAAGCTAGAGAGCCTTTTTGATTGTCACTGGAATATACGTCCTCTCAGTCCCACAACATCAATTCTGTGCTTGTCTTGTGCATGTGAAATGCAAACACGCTCTGTAACCTCTGGGGTACCTGCCTGCGAACTGTGAGATTTATTCCCAGTGTCCAAAACAGACAGCATAATTGCAAATGTTTATTGAAGACAAGAAATAAAACAAAACCCATGCTTAATCTGTACATACAGAGATTATATCAGAAAGCTGTCTCTGGTCAGGGTTTCTTTTCTTTTTTTTTTTCTGCATACTTTATGGCTCAGAGAGAAAGAACTTCGTGCCGGGAGCTCTTGTAGATGCTCACCCTTCCCGAGTCTGCCGTGGGGGTCTGGACAAAAAATAATGCACTCTCCTTGTTGGCCAGGAAAGAGTCTGAGAGAGTCTAGCTCTTTTTTTTTTTTTTTTTTTAATTTAATTTAAAAAAATGAGCATTGTTTCATTTCCTTCAAGACACGATTTCTTTTTATTAGAACATGTTGTCTCCTGTGTTTGACTGAGCACAAAAATGTGAATCTCTTTTCTCTCTTGCTCTCTGCCAGTCCTTGACGGCTCAGCATGCGTATTCATTGTCACTGAGTCCCAGAGACACCGCTGCTTGCCTTAGTCCTGTAGAAAATCAGTGGCAAAGCTCATGGTCAAATCTAAATCTCTCTTGAGTTCCTGTCCAGGGTTAGTTGTGAGGTGGCTGCTTTCTGTCAACCTCAGCTCCATGTGTTTGAGTGAAAGGGGCATTCCTTATTCAAATCAGGCTGAACATTTATTGTGCATATTTGCTATTATTTAAACATATTAAGCTACTTACATATAAACATATTAAACTACATTTAAGATGACAGTCAGGTTTGTAATTTGCTTTTTCACAATACTGAATTTTGGACAATTTACCACAAAGACCATTTGCAAACATATAGCTGCTCCTTGATGGGTGAGGACAAAAATCTGCTTTGTTTTCTGACTCAAAAATGCTTTACAAATGATTTTTTTTTTTTTTTAAAAGGACTGCATGACAGATAAGTTGTAAGCAAATCTATTTTTTGTTAAAAATAAGCTTGTGAATCAGTTTTCAATGCAGTGTCAGGAGAAAAGAACAAACAGTTTTTAAAAAAATTAACTGATTATTTTGACAAGTCATTGCAGAGTGTCACTGAACTGGTATTGAGAAATAGAGACTACAGCCCTGTCCTTCAGAGTTCAGCATCAGCATTATATGGGATATAAATACTGTAATGCTTTTACTTATTGTGAAATTTGAATTCCAGTAAATTCAAAGAAGAAAATTGTAGTTTCTACTAGGTACTACAAATAAGATGATGAGATGTATTGGAGCTCTGGAATGAGAAAAAGGAGGAGGATCATGGAATTACTTTCATAGTTCTGGCAGTTAAAAAAGCAGGTACTTTAAAAATGCTAAAAAATCATAAAGGATAAAGAGTGCAAAAATCCAATTCATGCTTATATACCCCCTAACCAACTTTTTGTTTTGCAGTGAGGATATCTAAATAGAGATCTTTTTTTTTTTTTTTCATTATCATTTTATAACCTGGGATACAGTCACATAAAATTAAAAAATCTGCACCTCACAAACAAACACGTTAGCATTTTCTATTGCTAAGGCAGGATTTTGAGTTGCCTCCATACTGAAAATTGTTCTAAAACATGATAGGAAATCAATACCTATTTTTTAGTTTTTATTTTAACTGCATCAGCACAATTGTCTAAACCTGGTGTAATAACGTCAGGAAGAGTAAAGTCTCTAATTAAAATTACATTTAAAATCTGTGTAGTGGAAACTGATAGATGCAGAAAAATGCAGAATTAAGCCTGCCTGCACACTGTAATTCTGGCGTAGCTTAAGTCTTCCAATATTACCTGCACTTTGCAGTTTTTTCATAACAGGAGATCGAGGTATTACATCCAGGTAATAATAATGAGATTAGTGTGAAGCAAAGAGGAAGATGTGATACCTGCGTGAATTCCCTGCACCATTCTGTAGAGCAGGTGGCCCTGACCATCAGTACATCATTCTTGATTGCCTTTGGGTAATCCATTAAAGGAAAAGACAGTGTCAGCCCTTTCCTTGCAGCAGCAAAAGTCCATCTTCCTGTTCTTATTTTGTGTTAAAAGATGAATGCGCATTCTTATGAACATTTTAATTTCTCTTATTTTTCCTTTGAGAAATAGCAAGTGATGTTTAAAGATTACGTAGCATTTTAGATGAAGGCAGGGTGCAATACGTTTCACCTGCATTTGCTTCACCTGCACGCCAGGTCCATGTGACCACCAAAAGCAGGTAAAAAAGGCTCCACAAGAAACCTGATGGAGATATGCTGAGTCTCTGGGAGAAAAAGAGAGTTTATTTCCAGTGGAAGAAGGGACAGGCAACTTGGGGAGAGTACAAGGAAGTTGCTAGCATATGCAGGGAAAAAATCAGGAAGGCTAAAGCCCAGCATGAGCTCAACCTGGCCACTGTGGTAAAAGATAACAAAAAAAGTTTTTACAAATATAATAGCAGTAAGAGGAGGCCCAAGGAGAATCTCCATCCTTTACTGGATGCGGGGGGGAACATGACTACTGAGGATAAGGAAAAGGTTGAGATTCTCAAGGCGTTCTTTACATCTGTCTTTAATAGTCAGACCAGTTATTCTCGGGGTACTCAGCCTCCTGACACGGAATTCTGGGACAGGGAGCAGAATAACCTCCCCACGATTCAGGTGGAAACAGTTAGAGATGTGCTACTCCACCTGGAGTGTCACAAGTCCATGGGGCCAGATGGGATCCACCCGAGAGTGTTGAGGGAACTGGCGGGCATGATTGCCGAGCCTCTCTCCATCATCTGTCAGTGGTCATGGTCAACCAGAGAGGTCCCAGATGACTGGAGACTTACTAATGTGACACCCATCTATAAGAAGGGTCGTAAGAAGGATCTGGGGAACTACAGGCCTGTTAGCCTGATCTCGGTGCCAGGGAAGGTTATGGAACAGATCATCTTGAGTGCAATCACACAGCATGTGCAAGACAGTCAGGGGATCAGGCCCAGCCAATATGGGTTCATGAAAGGCAGGTCCTGCCCGACCAACCTCATCTCCTTCTATGACCAGGTGACCCGCCTAGTGGATGAGGGAAAGGCTATTGACATAGTCTACCTAGACTTCAGCAAAGCCTTTGACACGGTCTCCCACAGTATTCTCCTGGAGAAGCTGGCAGCCCATGGCTTGGACTGGTACACTCTTTGGTGGGTTAAAATCTGGCTGGATGGCCGGGCCCAGAGTGTGGTGGTGAATGGAGTTAAATCCAACTGGTGACTGGTCACAAATGGTGTTCCCCAGGGGTCAGTATTGGGGTCCATCCTCTTTAATATCTTTATTGATGATTTGGATGAGGGAATTGAATGCACCCTCAGTAAGTTTGCAGATGACACCAAGCTGGGGGAAGTATTACTCTGCCGGAGGGTAGGAAGGCCCTGCAGAGGGACCTGGACAGGTTGGATCGATGGGCAAAGGCCAATGGGATGATGTTCAACAAGGCTAAGTGCCAGATCCTGCACTTTGGTCTCAACAACCCCATGCAACACTGCAGGCTTGGGGTAGGGTGGCTGGAAAGCTGTGCAGAGGAAAAGTATATGGGGGTATTGTTTGACGCTCGCCTGAACATGATCCAGCAGTGTGTTCAGGTGGCCAAGAAGGACTGTATCAGAAAGTGTGGCCAGCAGGACTGGAGAAGTGATTGTCCTCCTGTACGCAGCTCTGGTGAGGCCACACCTCGAGTCCTGTGTTCAGTTTTGGGCCCCTCACTACAGGAAGGACATTGAGGTGCTGGAGCATGTCCAAAAAAGGGCAACAAAGCTGATGAAGGGTCTGGAACACAAGTCTTATGAGGAGCGGCTGAGGGAGCTGGGATTGTTTAGTCTGAAGAAGAGGAGGCTCAGGGGAGACCTTACTGCCTGAAAGGAAGTTGTGGTGAGCTGGGGGTTGGCCTCTTCTTGCAGATAACTAGCGATAGGACAAGAGGGAATCGCCTCAAGTTGTGCCAGGGGAGGTTCAGGTTGGAAATGAGGAGAAATTTCTTCTCAGAAAGAGTGGTTAGGCATTGGAACGGGTTACCCAGGGAGGTGGTAGAGTCACCATCCCTGTGGGTGTTTAAGGAAAGGTTGGATGTAGTACTTAGGGACATGATTTAGTGGGTAGTATTGGTGGTAGAGAAACGGTTGGACTATGTGATCTTGGAGGTCTTTTCCAACCTTAGTGATTTATGACATATGATTCTATGTCGTGGCTAATAATGTTGGTCTTGTGACTGGTGTTGGCTGGACTGGTAGGAAACTGGAGATCCTGGGTTCCTGCAGGACGTGATGTAGTGTGTGAAGGCATCACTCTTCTAGCTAGGTCAGTAGCTGAGACCTTGAATATGTATGTTTTGTGACATTAGACTGTGTTTTACCTTGGAGTGCAAAAGCTGGGAACTGCAGTCCTCCCTGATTAAGGCTCACCTTTCCCAGCTGGAGGAAGCCCTGTCCACACTGAACCACGTGAAAAGGACGGGAGAAAGCTTACCCAGGCAGTAAGTCTCTGCAGGCGGTCAGCACATGCCGCCTTCTCTGACAGCAGGCTGCAGGCACAGCTGGGCTTTGACCACCTATGTCTGCTGCAGGGGTGGCTGGGGAGGAGGTGGTGTGACCCATACAGAGGTGCAGGGCACAGATGAAGGGGAAGCACGAGCCAGGTGTGTGGTTTGTGGTCAGCACGGGGAGACCTGGGAGACTAGGACATTTCTCTAAGACAGGGGAAACACCTTGTTTCCCTCTGAGGTGGTTGGATGGACTTGGTCGCATTACATGCCTCTGCCTTGGTTCCTCCAGCGGCAGAATCAGCGTGGTGATATTTTTTCTTCTGTCTAAAGATCATTGGCTTCCACTTGTGAAAGCAGTGTACAAAGGTGAAGTGTTTTACCTGCCTTGTTGTACTGTTTGCCATGGCCTTTTTCCAAGTGCAATGTTTCCGAGGTATGGAAAAGAAAAACTTTGATATCACAATACGTTGGTTTATGTATATTGAAGTGAAACCCGAAATTTTAGGAGCATTTTAACACTGTTATTTAAAAAAGGCAGGCTCATATCTTAATATGTGAAAATTTCGGGTGGTTTCTCTGTGAGATACAAGAATTACACAGGCAAATGCAGATGGTGGATGCATAAAGATGGCTTACCTTTGGGACGTCCCCAAAGGGACGTTTGTAGCTCTATTTACTAATTCAACTTAGAGCTTTTTGTTTTAACAATTTTTGCTTGCAAAGCAATGCTTAGTTTTACATTAATAAATAAGAAAGTTGTTTCTCTGACCAGTTGATCTCATATGTAAACAGTCAAACCTTTGAGGCCATCGGCCATTTTGTATTCATCTAGTATATTATGAAGATGCCCCTCACTGTAATATCTCAGAATCTAGAAATGTACGTGAAAGCTACCCATGCCTTGCAGTCAGTTTTGTAGGCTAATGAATTATTACAACATTAACTGGTGTGTTCAAACTCATTAGAACAGCTGGGCATTTAATTAGATACCATGGCCTCAGATTTAATCCAAACAATGATCTGTGAGAAACCAGTATTGCAACATATTTGTCATAGTAGAAGTTGTTGACTTTGGCTCTTAGCTGTTTAGTTTATTGTTCACTTATTGTAGGAAAATGGAATAATCTTATTTGATTTTATATGTGTATGTCAAACTATCTGGGGAATATTATAATAAAACATTTTAGGAGCATTTATTTCCAAATAAAAATATGACCAAGTAAATATGAACAGATGTCTTGTGCCTTTTAACTCTTACTTTGTAGAAAACCTTTGATTTCAGTCAGGAGAACATTAGCATTAGTTCAGCCTGCTTGAACAAAAACACTTTTAAAAAGTGTGTTTAATTGATTATAGCATCTCTTATGAGCAGGCAAACAAATGTCTAGAAACCTTGTCAGCTACTAGGAAGTATTCACAGCTGATTATCATGAGGAACTGCTATCTGAATTGCAGAGGGAAGAGAGGGAATGATTTTTTGTAAAGCTTTTGTGTCCTAAAGATGAGCTTTACTGACTCCATTGTGCCTTTAGACTCAACCCAGCACAAGGCATGTCGTTCAAGATGACCGGGCTAGGAGAACAGGCAACAGAGGCACTGTTACACAGATACGTTTTTTTTTTTTTTTTGCCTCTTTGCTTCCCCTGTCCTTTCCTGGTCACTGGGCACAGCACTTACAACTCTCCTTAATACTCTCCCAGGCCCATGGTGGCAATTGCTGGCATCGCTCCATCATGTGTGCTCTGGCCCATTCAGCCCTTTGGTAGGGTGATGCTGACAGAAAGTAGAAGCAGCTCATTTTGCCTCATTTTGCATCTTTTATGTGTATCCTGCATAGTTCAGTCACATAGAGACTATAAAGGTCATTCTCATTCAGTTAAATGTTTTATGTTCCAATTACCTGTCCAGAATGAAATTTCTCCCTCTTACAGAACTGTCACATTGACTTTAAAGAATTTCCTACAACAAGTTTTTCTTTTTACACGCTGAAACACAGGCAAAGAAACCCATGACTTTGCATTGAGCTTTTATGTTTAACTTTGCGTCCAAAAAAGCTTATTTTGATTTCACAATTCATTTTTATAGAAAAATTAACTTGTTGAAAAGCAATACTGAAGTGAGAAAGAAACAGTGTATCTGTAGCTTTAAAAATAGATTAAAAGATTAAAATGGCAAGTGTTTGATTTTGGAAATAGCTTACTGTTGACAAACTTGGCAGTGCAATCCAGTGGGAGCAATAAACTTGTTTAGCCCAGAGCTTCACACTTATCTCTCCTGTTCTATCCGTTCTCATGCTGAGAGTACCTTTGCCACTAAATGGCATTGACATTGTTTCTGTATCTGAGATGTAAGCATATACTAGAGTAGGTAATTGCCAGTGTGTGCCCATTCAGAGATTAACGAACTCTCTTAAGGAAGTCAGTGCAATGTTAATAACCCTGTCATGTTTACAATAGACAATTCATGCGTAAAACAAAGTAGATGTAGGTGAATATTTTTCTTTTAAATACGAGAAAATTAAGGATTAAGAAGTCATCAAAGGAGTAAAAGCAGAATTTACGATGAGGTGAGTATGTAACTCTCCTGAACAGAATATAGACAAGCAATTTTCCTATAAGATCCTCATTTATATACATCCAAACATATTTGAAGTGTTTCAGATTATCAGGACGTGGTTCTTCATTTCACATCACAGTTGTAGACAATTAAAAAAACAATGTTCTAAGTATTATATATACATATATATTTACTCAATACAATCGAAACATTCAAAAAGTGAGATTTAATGCCAATAGAGAATAGAATTATCTTTACATAGAGATGTGAGAACAAAATCATACTAAAACTTTGGGAATATAAAAAAAATAGGATACTAGACAAAGTATATTAAGAAGTACTTCATCATTAATAACTTCTGAAAATAAAGTTAATGTGCTTACTGATATATGGGCTTTTATAATTAACAAGGTATTTTGTGAGACTTGGCAAGAAAGTAGGTGGTTGAATATGAAGCATGACTTTGCCTACATATGTTGAGAGAACACATATTAGTGACTCCTGAAGATGAATGTTCTTCAATGACTATAAATTTTGCTGTTTTAATTAGCAAAGTCCTCTGTAGACTAATTACCTTAGGCTGTACTGAAACTGATGCTAAGGGCCTAAATTAACAAGAAAAAAAGCACTCCTGTGTAGCAGGGTCTCTTATTCTTCTTGCAGCTCAGCCCCCTCTGTATTTCAGAACTTTTCCTTTGCACACTTCTCCCTGTTGATGAGTTTAGAGTTCACTGCTGAACGACATGCTTCTCTGAAGCAGAACACATAAGAGAAACAGCTGTAATTGCTCAGGGTTTGGGAGGCACCACCAGCGCGCCCTGTCTATTGGTTTGGAACCACTGCTGCATAGGGAAAACCTTCAGCAAAGCTCTCCAGTCCATGCTTGCTTGCTTCATGATCAGACTCACTATGGCTCTGACTATGCTCAGGGACATTACCTTATTATTTTTTGTTTGTTTGTTTGTTTTTTGGAAATCTGTTGCACTTATCCAGGTTAATGAGGTTCCACTGGCAGTGCCAGAGGAACTCTAGTGAACTCTACAAGTACTTACAGAATTAAAATTAAGTACTTATAGAAAGTCTCCCTACAAATGCTCAAGAAGTTCAGCTGTTAGCATCATGATTCTTATTAATTGCACAGTCCAGCCACAACAGCACTTACAAACATAGGAAAAAATAATTAACAGAAACGATAAGAAAGCTCCTCAACACAGTGTGCTTGGCATTTTTCTGGCCAAGAACTGAAGTAGCTACTTAGAACTTTTATTCGTTGTTCATTCCATATCACATGTACATACAGGGAAGAAGTGCTATGTCACAATAAATTAAAGTGTATTTATGACAACAATATTTAAAATGCCAGTTCTGGAAAGCCAGGAGTTGCTAGTGTTTCTTTTCCAGTAGATTTACATGTTAAGTTTTACTCTGCATTGCTGTCTATTCTTGCTTACTCAAGAAATTGCTGTGCTATACGAGATGAAATTTTAAACCGTTCTGATGGTGCAAAGCCAAATGGGTAGGAAGAAATGCATGTCTTTGTAGATTGACATTTAAGTCACTGTTCTTGGGGACAGAATGATGTCCCTTACCCTTTGTGTTAAACAACAGCAGTGTTGGCATTTGGGATGACATTTTATACTTTTAATTCTTTGATAGAACGTCTTATTTGCTACTGTAAAAATGATTGGGTCAAGGCAACTATTGATGCTGCAGATGATCTCTGTGATTTGATAAACAGCAGTTAATGTGCTTATGCTCCCACAGGGTGCTTGACAACTCATTCTGTAAATTAGTATCACCATCATCATAACATGATAAGGTGTGAAACAAACAGCAAATACAATCATAGCAGCTGAAATCAGTAAAAGAGGCCTAATAATTCTGTTCCTTCTTTGCTGACGTTTACTAAGTTGTAGTAATGCTTTGAGAGTCAACATATAGCATGTAAAGATGACCGTGACTGGAATTAGGAATCTCAAAACAATCTTGGAGAGTACAAACGGCACTACAAATTGTAAAGGTCCTCCAATGCCATCCTGGGAATCTGTGCTGCTATATTGTCTTCCAGCTTCAATTGTGTAAAAGATCTCTGGCACTGATGCAGTAACTATGAAGATCCATACAGCAATAGTACAAGACGTGGCCTTGCCTTTGTCCCACCATGTTAATGAAGTGATAGGATGGACAGCACCTACGTATCTGTCAAAACTGATGAGTGTCAGGAAGCAGACACTTCCATAGATATTAATACTAAAAAATACTCTTATGATGTGATAAAATGTTTGACTGGAATAGTCATCCAAATCCTGGAGACTATAGTATACTGAAAAAGGTGCCATGAGAATCCAAGTGAAGTCACACAATGCCAAACTAAATAGAAATATGCTGTTAGTAGTCCATGTCTTCATGCAGTACACGTAATGTCGTAGGGCAAGTATGTTGCCTAGAAATCCCACTAACAAAATGACCAGGCAAACCAGAATCAGCAAATAACAGTACCACTCCAGATGGTTGTTGCAAATGAAAATAATGCATGTACCATTTGTCATCTTTCCATCGAGTATGCCTGAAGGGGAAAAAGAGACCAACAGATTTGAAATAAAAATTTAAATACATATATTGAATTTGCAATTAAAAACTTCTAAGTTAATTCCAGTATGTTTGAACTGGCAAAAGAAATCAGAATATGACATGATGTACAAGCTCTCTATCTGAAAAAAATGCAAATTCCAAGTAGGCAACACTTAAATCTTACTCTACAGCAACACATCACAGGCTTCTATAAAAACCCTTATATTCTATATATATCTAATATTTAGTGTAGTGCATGATAGATGAGAGAAAAAAAAGCATGCACCCTTAGTAACAGCAGCTTCCCTTTGCCCACTGTTCTTTCTGTGTCTAGCTTTGGAGGAAGCAGAAGGGAGGACAGAAGGACAGTAACTGCCCATGCTCGCTCCATCCTTGCTTTGACTGCCTTGGGTACCCATACTGGGCCTAGAGGCATTTGTAATGTGGGCAGCTGCGGCTGAGAACAACATGGCCACAGCTGCATGAGGTAGTTGTAATGCCAGGGATTCCTGATTTCATCAAGCTCCTGGAAAAGGACTATAGGTAGGTCTGAATAGAGGGAGGCAGACAGCTGTGCCACCTGCTCCACTTTGCTGTAAGTTGGCTGGATGAAGCCTGGATGTGTAGCCTTGTAACTGTGTTAGGACAATTACAGGCTGGAACTAATAAATCCCCTATCCCCTCACCTTCAGTTTACTAGACTGCACTCCGGGATGAGTTTTACAGAGTTAGTTATGTATCTGGAGGTGCTGGAACTGCACAGCTTGGTAAGATGCATTTGGAGCTCAGAGTCGCATTACAAAATATGTTTTCATTCATCTATGTCAGTCTTCCATGTTCCTTGAATTTCCCGTGAATCTCTGTGTAGGCATTTCTCATGAATCCAATGAATCTTGGGTTTCATATTTGGATTTTCTAAAAGATTCTCACTGTCTCTTATTTATTCATTGTAGGATAGTAGGGCTTAGAGGCCATAACCAAGACTAGATTTTTGAAACACTAAGCATTGCAATTGGTGTGAATGACTTACAGTCTATCAAACAGGATGGACACAATTGAATAGGTTCAGAGAGAAGAAGAACCTTTTTCTGAGATAACATAATTAGCAGGAGAAGAACACAAGGGGTTTGACTCCCAGTTTAGTGCTATAATAAGAACTCCTGGTCTTCCATCAGAAGAATTTTCCATCAGAAAGATCCTCTACAATCAGGACCCAGTTTCCCTGCACCTGGGTAGACACAATCAGCATACCCTGCCATGTCCTGAGACCACTGGAGCTACACTGATGGCTGATGTCAGTAGATCTCCATATATGCTGTAACGATTTTCAGCAGTGACTTTTTTTTCTTTTTCTTTTTTCTTTTTTTATATCAGACAATTACAAGTTTTGTGTCTACTTTCTTAGCACTAACAAACTAACTCAAGGTACCAGATGTGACTAGATCATCTTCACAGTTCAAATCCAAAATTTTGCATCTGTACTTTAAGAAAACTTTATTTTTCTGAACATTACTATGTTCACTGCTAAGTCCATACATTCTTAAACAAAGCCAGGCAACACACATGCACAAATCTTAGCAGTGGCAGAATGAGCAACAGCACCATGACGTTATACTGTGACAGATGAGGAGTTGCATATGTTGTTAGTGCCTGACGAAGAACAGATTTGCCAGACTTTGACAAAAGTAGGATTGGGCTTTCAAAGCTAAAAGTACAATTTTTTTGTGACTATTTTTTCAGCTGAACAGTTTCAGCTGTTGATGGAGATGGCCAGGAACATTAAATGGACAGAATGATCAATCGTGTGATGGGGCATCCAAAATTAAGGGAATACCTCTGATTTGATGAAGGGCTTGATATTAGAGTATTAGTCATGTGGTCAAGAAAGGGTGAAGTTTATGAGCACCAGCACCCATAATTAAGATAAGAAAGTATGCTAAATTCATGGGTAGGAATTTTATGTTGCTTCTGTAAGAAGCAGTATAATGAATCTAACCATCTTATCGGCTATGGATATAAGGTTGCTAGAAAAGTTTTAATTTTTAGAACAGTGACCTATCAACTCATTGTTTTTTTTTTGTTTGGTTGTTTGTTTTTTCTCTATCTGCCTACTGGATTGTTTCTGTTTCTGGACCTGAAAGAGATATGGCTTAGATGTGTGACTCTCTGACAATGAATATCTACAAGCTCCTCTGTCACTGTCCTCTAGCAGCATCTGCAAACTGTAACAGAAATTCAAGAGAGTTTCTCTTTCTAGAAGAAGTCATGTTTCTTAATGCTTTTGATTATATAGAAGATGTAAGACCTGATCTGAATATAAGTTGACTTACTGTGGCTCACTATACTGGCTGGGACTGAGGAGTTGATTTACTTCCTGGTTTGTTGCAGTGTCCTAACACATGAAGTTTCTACTTCTCTCTGTTCCCCTTGTGCCTGTGATATGGCCTCCAAAGTCTTGGAGTAGATAGATGGCCATGTTTGATTAAAAAATTCATTTTTGAGGAAACTCCTTTTGGAGCTAAGAAGCATTGTATCACTGAAGAGAATCTAATCTATTTCTATAGCTAATTGTAGCTCTCAGTTTATCACTAGTAGTTATTTATATGGCATTTAGCTTGTATTTCCAAAGTTCCATTAGGTTTAATGAGTTTATTTTTAAAGTATCTACCTTTATATGTGTAAATATATCCTAGGAACCATATTCTTCCACATCATACCTGTGTGTTATGTTTTGGTTTCTTTTGACATTTGTAACAAAGTCGTAATAAGAGATTAATTTGGCCTGAAGTAAAAGATTAAGCTGAGTTAACAGTTTATGTAGTTTTGTTCCTTAATCCACTTTCTCTTTGTTCCTTGCTCCTTTTTGCTTGCTATTCTTTATAGTAAATGTCCTGATTTTACAACAGCTGTTTTGTTTGGATTCTCCTGAGAATTTTGCTTGCCTGTTTGAAACTGTATTTGAATCTAGTGCAAAACTATTCCTGTTACCATATAGGTTTTCCACACTTCTATCTATTCACACACCAATCTACTTCTGTTACATATGTTCTCAAAGTGTACCCTTTTAGTTCATTATATAAAATGAATACAATGGGGACAATAAGTAACATAAAGCTGTATTTGTATGCAGTTAGGTAAGTAGATTGTATTGATATCCAATTCCTTTGTTCTTAATGACTCAATCTGTATTGTGATTAAGCTACTATTTCTTTCATTAAAAAATGATGTTCATGTACTTGAGTGTTAATGAAATCCCATATGGCAAACATAAACTACAGTATAGTTAAAGTTTAAGAATTTTCCTACCAGAGGCAATATTATAAAAAAAATACTTTTATATGAAATTTATACATATGTGTATGTACTAACCAGTGTGTAGTAGCTAAATAAAAAAAATATATTACTGTGGACAATACAGGTGGAATGAATAGTTAATAAATCTTTCTCTTACCTGTTTTAGAAATGCTGTAATTACCTATTTTACAGAAGTCTAGATTCCAGGCTGTGCTTCTTCTCTCCATTAATCTGGATCTTCTAAAATCACAGCTCTATTTCGCAAGTACTGTTCTTAATCCAAGGTTTCAGTAATATTCCATATGCAATGGCAGCTCTTCAGAGAGCAGGTGTCAAACTGCAAGAGAGAGAGATCTTTTATCATTATGCCCCTCCTCTCAATCAGTCAGGATAAATTGTTATTACCATAGCAGCCTCCACTTGCTTTTCAGGGAAAGACAGACTTATAATCCACAGTCTGGCTCGGTCTGGGGCTTTCATTTTTTCTAGCATGAAAGAGGTAGAGGGGCTTGGAGCATGTATATATGTGTTTGCACTTTCCTTTTCTTTCCCCTTCTTCACTGCCAGAATCCTTGTCATTGCTGCCCTTCTACTGAACCAGGCAGTGGACCTGTGCTGCTCTTGCCCCACTGCAGAGCTTGGATAGGTATGTTTGTTTTAGGAAAGGAAAGGGCTGGATGAGACTGAGAGGTTCAGAAGAGGAAAGGAACAATAAGAGCAGACATAAAGATCTGGAAACTGGATAGAATGAAATTGTTTGGACAAGTGAAAAGGCTAATGGGCTACAGGAAACAAAGAGGTGAGAGACTGCTGAGCTTATGACAGTGAAGAAGAACAGAGAGAAAAAAGTAAGAGGAGAAGAAAGAAAAGGAAAGCTGGCCCAGGAAAAAATATGTTCCTGAAGAAAACAAAAAAGAAAATGAAAGTTTCACCTGTCACCAATGATGAGAGTAAACAGAGCTTTTTTTTTCAAGTGACAAGACATACTAGTGTGCTTTGAAAAACGTATTCTCTGCAGAATGAAGAGAGAAGTATATCACATCACATGATTAAAGCACCTATGTTTAACTACATAAAATGTATGGTACCAGGTTTTAGACAGGCTCATACTTTGCTGTCCTAATGAAATCAGGGGATAACGTATGTCAGGGGATGTACTTTTACTTCAAACATTTCACAGGAGAAAGGCTTTCTTAAGCAGATGAAGAGGAAGATGATGTATGAGTCAGAAACTTTTTTTAACATTTGAAATGAATTGTAATGGTCTGTAATCATTCTCAGCTTCTCTTAAAAAAATACTGTTATTAGTAAAATGTTGTTGCTTTCTCTCTTCTTTTTTCCTTTAGACTTCATATTCAGTGTATAACATTTGTAAATAGGATACAGAAAAAACATGCATAAGGAACTGAGATTTTTCTCTGTGTGTGAGTGGTGAAAAAATTAGGACTCTAGGGTCTTATTTTGCAATATTGCAGTGAGGCATTATAACTCAGCATTTGGCAAATTTTAGTTTAAAAAAGTGCTTGGTACTTGATCAGTGTTTCTTATATTGCCTTATCAGTAAAAATAATAGCAACTATTTTGCTCTTAAACATGTTAAATATTATTTGTTGGTACAAAGCCCTTTTGAAATCCGTACTGGGATGTTAGGTGTTGATCTTGCTGGGAGTCAAATACTGAAAAAACATTTCTAGACCTTTCCACCACTGCTCACGCACTTCTGATTAGATCATTAATTACTGAAAATAAATAGCCCTTGCTCAATAGGAACCATTAAAATCAAGTATAAACTACAAGAAGGATGGGGAGCGTGTTGTACTGCAGTAAGACTTCAGTGGTAGGACAATAAAATCAGTCTTGCTCTGACAAACTTGTAATATTACATTTGTGAAATGACAAGAACATTACCATAAAAAACAATCAGCTCAAATACTCTAGGGAATGTTTAGTTCTCTGTGATGCAGTGACAACATTTGGTGCACATTTCTGGCTAGGCAATGAGTAATAATTGCATTGTAAGTATGGCTATAAGCTCTATTCTGTTTTGTGATTTTTTTTTTTTTTTATGTTACTACTTGCAGGCTTAATCATTTTGGGGCCTTGTTGTGGTATAATGTAGCAAAAGGAAACAGTGTAAGAAAAAGAATAATATTATCTTCCATTTTGTGGATCAAGGACTTGAGTGCAGAGAGTAAATGATTTGTGCATAACGTCTCAAGAAGTCCCTGGTAGAATTTGAATCTGATTCTAAATCTGATGGCACTTGCCTAGTGTGTATCACTGTTTAGTGAGGTCACCCCAGCTGAACAGTTCAGTAGAATTCGAGTCTGTGCCCTCCAATGTATTTCAAGAAGCTCAGACTTTTTCGGCGTTTCAGATGCTGCCATTAAATGGGTGGCAGACAAGAACATGTGGCAGCCCCGTGTAATCTCACAAAATAGGGCAGCAATGAGATTGCACAGTATTATCTCAATGCTATTGCGAGGAGGGGTGCTTATTCACTTATTTACTAACCATGTATTTTTGTGTACTTTGGGCTTAAGCAAGAATCATCTTTGACTCCAGGGATGGCTTTTCCTGTGGTACATGGAATATCCCTCTAGTCCAGGCAATTTCTTTCTTCCTCAACTGGTCCTGCAGTCACCTGCTCAGAAAAGTACATCATCTCTTTTTCTCATTAGCCCAAATGTCCTGAATCCCCCACTTCGGTTCTATGTTTGTGTTTTTCACAAGCTAGACCAACACATAGGAGGAGATCTGTATTATCATATCATATGATACTTGACCTGACTCTGTCTATAGTCAGTGGAAACAGACAGGCAACCATCAAGATCTAATGACTCTGTTTTTACTGCTCAGGAAACTGGCAGCAAATAATGGATATCACACAGCCTGAGGTACTTATGACACTTCTGAATTTATAGACTTGTTTCTTAGAATTTTGTGCAAATGCCACTAAAGTTGGCTTTTGCCTTGAGGTCTAATTCTATGAGATTTTCCCTGCCGTGGTATTTCTTTTAGAAAGTTAGGATGCAGCAGTTTCTAGGAAATGGGATGGCTTTTGCAGTTGCCCTTCAAGTCCATCACTCCTTCCCACTTCTACACAGATGTGCAGCACTACTGTTCACTGAGTCTCAAGGTCAGCAGGTTGATGGAACTAATCAATAGGAAGAAAAAATGGTAATTTTTCTTTTTTTTTCTTCTAGATGGGTCAGTTCCCTACTCTTGTTCACTTGTGCATAGCTGCTCAGCTTGCTGTGCCAGCATGAGAGCACATTGGATACAGATGTTAATGGCTGGAGCAGGGAAACAACAAAGGCTGCTTAATCAGTGTGTAGAATGTGGTGTATGTAAAACCACAGCCACATTTTGGTCAGGTACCACAGACATGATGTGAACTGATCAGAGGTTCAGTTTAATTATTTTGATTGTAGAATCAAAGCCTCAATCAGTTTGCCACCAGTTTGTGGGAAGCAACCTTGTAATTTTGTAGGAATAATCTGGTCATGCTCAACTGCAAAAGACTAGTTTGGTTGCTTTATACTAAATCTGTCCTCCTCACACAAAATAGAATAATTGGACATAACAAGAAATACAGTTTAGGGCTCCATTTTGTTTTTGTTATCACATAAACATATATATTTACTAACTGACTAAAATATGGTTTCTCATAATATTCATACCACAGGTCAATTGCTCCGTCTGAAAATGTTTCGAGAGGACCACGGGTCTTGGATGACGATGTTCTTCAGTACCATCCTCTTCCTCTTCATTTTTTCTCACATTTATAATCTGTTCCTCATTATGGCAGGGAATATGAGGTAGGTTACAGAGTTTTTTTCTATCTCTTTTGCTCTAGAATATATTCCAGTGGAAACTTTTCATTTTATGCTGCTTTAGAGTGAACAAGAGATTAATGTAAATACAGTAGTATTCACCATCTTTTTTATTATTTCTCTGTTTTCTGAATTTAGGTAAAATAGTAATTTAATTGGTTAATTAGCCAAAAGGATTAAAGTTTCAGTTACAAAAAGAGGGATCCTCACCAAGTGATAGCTTACATCAGGGTACTAATGAACATTATATTGAATTGTTGTGATTTGAAGTTATAGCTCAGCAAATTTGATTTGAAGTTAGGGCTGAGTAATTTAAAAGTATAAACATTACTATTGTGCATACTCAGGAAATTCAAAAGTAAAGTTAAAAGAAATTGAAACATACAAACTTGAGGAAGCACACACTCAAAACACAAACATTAAATGTGCGGTATAGTACTATTTTGGTTTAATGCTTGCCGATCCAGTTTGTTAGAAAGATTCTTAAAAATCTGGTGTTTTTTTTTTTTCCCCATAATGTGCTCCAGCAGGGCAAAGTTAAGGTTGGTTGAGGGATGAACAGCTATCTTTTTATTATGTCTGGATTTATTTTAAATTGGGCTTTTAATTTGAAATTCATGTCTTAAGAAAACTCGCTTTCTCTTATTATACTCAAAACCATTTTCAGATGTTGATTTTTGTGAGAAAACTTACATTATTAGTCATCTGATACAGGCAAAATGAGTTCATTGGACAAAAACACACAGTTGTGTTGTTTATGAAAGGCTTAAGATTTTTTAGCAAGAAATAAGAATTTCAATGTATATTTCAGTTGAACAACTGTGTCAAATAATTGAATGACTTGTTCTCTGCAAAATGCCAAAGGCATATCAACAGAACCCGATGAAGTGTTATTTAATGGACCTTGATGTGGTGTGTTACAGATCTTTATGTCTGTCAACAAAAATACATAGTGTATAAAGTCCTCTTAACAATGTGACATAAAACAAACTGTGAGTAGGAGGTGGATTAGGTGTCACTGAATAACCTGAGTGCAGACCAGCTGGGCTAATCATGCGACATGAAGACTAAATGTATTGATTCAGGCAAGGTGGGTAAAGCAGCAGCATTACCCAATATTTTAGGAGAAGAAATGATCAGGAAATGATCATGGTAATGATGTGGTAAATATGAATAGGTGCCTAATAATAGGCAGAATAACCTTCCCTGCAGTGGGGAGGGTGGTAGCATTGCAGCTTTCTGGCTTCCCTATTTACATAGTCATACTATTTATTGGTATTATGGTAAGATTTATATTTGGTATTTCTAAAGCTTCAGAAGCTATAACTAGGTATTAGACAAAGCATTAACTGCTTTGAAAGCTTGGCTCATGTCTGGAAACCAGAGTTGTCCTTGTCAACATTATTATTAACATTATTGTTATCCTTATCTGTTACACACTTCCATTAGCTACACTGAGGAGATTGCGTGGCAATCAGTGTCCATGTTCATGGTAATAGGCACAGCCTGGTTCTAAAATAACTGGTGTCAGTCAATCTATCCTCTCACTTACTGTGGAGTGAGGTCTCTCCTTGTCTGGAACTGATGCTAGCCCTAGGTTTGTTGCGATCATTTTGGGAAACTGACCATGCTGTGCTCAAGGAATCACCCTGACTTTCTGAAGTGTTTGGAGGCTTGGTAAGGCTGTTTTGGGTGTATATTCCAGCAAAAAGGCAGCAAGCAGATAAAGAACAAAAAGTTTCAGTTTCAAACTGCACAACTTAAAACATCAGTCTAACAAACAGAGCTGTCGGATTGGTCCTTTTGAAGTCAGGGTAGAACAATGTGTAATACTTTTGAAAGAGGGTTTCTACAACAAAAGGCTAACATCATCAAAGCCAACTACTTCACTTTTCCATAATGAAATGTTTTAAGGAGTGGATTATTTTTTCCCGAGTAAATATAATACTTGTGAAAGCTATTTGTTTCATGTTTTGTACTTCTGTACAAAAGAACACCTCTGTCTACGTATTTTGCCACAGTGCCGTACTGAAAGGACTGGCATCAGAGGAACTGGCTTCCAGGAGAAAGGTCAGAGTCCACCTGTATGAAGGTTACAGTCTGTGTAGAGACAAATAGAACTCATTCCTATGGGATCCTATGAAACACAGGCACCCAGAATACATATCTTTCCAATACAAAGCCTGTGGAAGACTTACAGATACTGTCTACAAGACCAAGTGAAAAAAAGAACAGTTATTTTTGCATGTTTGCTCCTTGCTCTGTCTCTGGTTCATCTTGCCCTGTGTTCTGCCAAGAGTGATTCTGAAAAGTTCCTGTATGTCAGATGTTTGATGTCATCAATGAAAATTGCTCTGTGACTCATGAGTAGGAGAATCATATGTCTTGCATGTGCATGCCAGCGTGGGTGATCGCAGCAGAAGCAATATCCTGTTGAGGGCTTGAGAAACCTGTGCCAGGAGTGCTTTTAAGTCCTTTCATGTTATCATCTCTAAGAAGTATATTTTACAGTTGCTAAGTTGCTTTTTTTTTTTTTTTTTTTTTTTTGGGGGTGAGTATTTTTGAAGAAGCTTCACATGTGTCTTAATGTGGCAAAGTTAAAAAGTCTGAATGTATCCCTTAAAAAAGGGTAATGGTAGAGACTGTAAGTTGCTGAGAAGAGCAAAAACTGAACAAGTTGCTGGTATATGAATATATATTATACAGCTAGCTGCTGGGTGAAAGTGTAACTATCTGAACTGAAATTTTTATGATGGTTTAGAATGTATCTTTTTTTTTTTTAATTTTAAATTCTTCTTCTTTTTTCAGTGACGTTTCTTTTTAGGGACTCCACAATTTATTGTGTTGACCCATTGTACATTAGGTTATTGCTCTTTTAGTCAAAGCTGAACATCTGGTTGAAGAAACATTTGAAAAGCTGTCTGACAATGATCTGCAGCTATTATTTCTTATTGCTTCTCATCCCTGAAAATAGTAAGCAGAAGCCTAGCTGGGCACAAGGCCCAAGAAAAACAAGGTCTTTAATGGAGAATTTCTCTGTCAGGATTGTGGCAAACCTACTGTCACACTATGGAAAACCAGACCGTGGAGACAGAAAGCAGGAAAGGATGCCATCTTTATGCATGGTAATTTAACCCAGGGCTAAAGGAAGGGTTAAGATTAAAGAATTTGCAGTCAGGCCTCATCTTACAAGGTCTGTGTCTCTTAGGCGCTATTCAAAGATAGGTAATTGTAGTTAAGGAATTTTTTTGCTGAGGGTGTTTTTCAGTACTTACCAAACCATTCCTGGCATGAAATGTCAACAGCAAGACAAAATTACTGGCAAGTTTGTGTAGCCATCTGAAGGCCCAGCAGGATTGAGGCACAGGCTTCAGGAACAAGGTATTTGGTCTAACTGGTCCTTCTGTGCAAGAAAGATGTAGAAAAGAGAAGCTAAATGTCAAAATGATCTGGAGGTAGGAAGGTTCAGCCACTATGCAAATGGTTTAGAGGTCTGGGGAATGTAGCAACACAATTCCCCCAGAATACAGTAGCAGGCCTTGTCAAAGCCGCTATGAGAATAAAGCAGAAAAAGCTGTTCTGTGTGAGCCAAAGTAACCTTAAGGAGTGCTTTATGTTCAAATACGAAGAGAAGATTTATTCTGGAATACTAGCAAGTTGAATATAAGCCAGCAGTGTGCCCTGGCAGCCAGGAGGGCCAACCGTACCCTGGGATGCATCAGGCACAGCACTGCTAGTCGGTCGAGGGAAGTGACTGTCCCGCTCTGCTCTGTGCTGGTGCGGCCCCACCTCGAGTGCTGTGTGCAGTTCTGGGCACCACAGTACAAAAAGGACATAAAACTATTAGAGAGTGTCCACAGGAGGGCAACAAAGATGGTGAAGGGCCTGGAGGGGAAGACGTACGAGGAGCGGCTGAGGTCACTTGGCCTGTTCAGCCTGGAGAAGAGGAGGCTGAGGGGAGGCCTCATGGCGGCCTGCAGCTTCCCCACGAGGGGGAGCGGAAGGGCAGGCGCCGATCTCTTTTCTCTGGTGACCAGCGACAGGACCCGAGGGAATGGAGTCAAGCCGCGACAGGGGAGGTTCAGGTTGGATATCAGGAAGAGGTTCTTCACCGAGAGGGTGGTCGCACACTGGAACAGGCTCCCCAGGGATGTAGTCACAGCACCAAGCCTGTCGGAGTTTAAGAAGCGTTTGGACTATGCTCTCAGACACATGGTCTGAATTCTGATTTTTGGGTAGACCTGTGTGGAGCCAGGAGTTGGACTCAGTGATCCTTGTGGGTCCCTTCCAACTCAGGATATTCTATGATTCTATGATTCTATGACTTTTAATACTTGAGGCACAGTAAAACCAATTGCAGAGGATCAGAAAAAATATTGTCTTACATGATGCCAGAGGCTGTGCTGTGCAGTGGGAATGAGGCCATTTCATTTCCTCTGTAATTTGGGATTTTAAATCTTTGAAGTAGTGAGAAGGGCATTGCTGATTACATCTTCTAAATGGGTGTGTGTCTACAGTAGCCAGTGATATGGTGTGCTGAGAGAGGGACACTGGTATGCCATGTTGGCCCGAGGATCCGTACTTCACATTGTAAGTCTTGCAGTGTTTTTGTGCACACAAGCAGAAGTGCAAGGTCAGAACCCTGTGGTCCATCATGCTTGTGCACAACAGTCCTCTGCACAGCAAGCCCAGAAGGCGTAGGAAACAGGCTATGGGACGTCTAAAGCGGCCTGTTGCTGTCAATTTGCCTGCTCAGCACTTGTCTTTGCCCTCACACTGCTGAAAAAATCCCTCCTGCTTTTATCCATCTTACAAGAGCTGTGGGAGCCTGTTTAGAAATTTCAGTTCATACTCTGAATGTTATTTCCATCAACACAGGCCTGCATATACTGAACAGAAGTTTTTTTTTTTTTTTTTTTTTCCTATGGTTATAGAGAATAAGGAGATAGAGACTGCTCTCTTGTGGAACCCAGCTTCTGCTTTGCTGGTCTCCCATCCTAAAAAGTGTCTAACAGCTCCTGTCACTTCATTGTAACATTTTCTTTGCCCAGTGCTCTGAAGAAGTGGGTCCAGTTTGCATGGAAGCTGAACTGGAGTACTGCCAGCACTGCTGAGCGAGGCTGAGGGGTATGGCCTGGTGGCAGCACACTGTGATCAGGAGAAGTGATGATGAACAGCAGCTGCACAACTTTCATGTGCCATCACCATGGCTGCAGAATCAGAGAAAAAAGTTCTGGGACCCAATACCCCTTACGAAGAGGGCAGTCACAGCACCTGATCTCTATGGGCCGCTGGCTGAACAGCTTAGTCTGCCACGGGGAGACCTCCTGTGTTGTGGAGGTGGCTGTTGCGTGAGCATCATCCTGCTCAATTTCTCAGAATTGTCCAAATGATTTATTAAAGCCTATCAGGTGCTTGGCACAGAGCTCGTAGATTATTGCCACAGGAGCAGGAGGGGAGGCATGCTGGGGGCCATGCTGCGAGGAAGCGGCAGTGGAGGAGCCATTACTAACGGCCAGCCCCTTGGTGGTTGCCCTCGGAGTCCCACCTGGCCCTTCTGCCCCCAGTCCCCATGCAGGGCAGGAGTTAGGCATTTCCTCTACATAACCAGCGCCTCCTGGCGCACCAGGGATGGTTTAGTGTCACTTCGTCACGACAGAGTGCATTGTTCATCTGACCTTCAGTAGGCCCTAGCATCCAGCCCCTCAGCTGGGGTATGAATGCACCCAGGGGTGGAGGCCTCTGAGGGGCACCCCAGCACCTGCTGTGCAGGGTGGCCATCTGTCTGTCTGTCAGGAACAGTCACTGCACAGCCCCTCTGGGAACATGGTGTGCCAGCAGGCGCATCCCCCCGCCCAGCCCTGAACAGGCTGATCCTGTTCATACAGTCCTCAGCAGGAGAGTGCTTCTTGGTCTTTTGGGAGGTGAATTGGGTCCTTTAAGTGCTTATAACACCTTGTGCTGGACATTATTAATAACAACCAGCCAAGGTTTCTGTTAAAAATAGTAAAATTGGATAATCAGGAATGCTGCTGAACATTTGCAGCAAAACTGAACCTATTATGTGCAAAAGTGAAGAGCCCAGAGTGCTAACGTAAAGCCCTCAGAGGATTAAACAATGAAATTGTTTCACAGAGGGAAATTCCAGAAAGTTCAGGTCAGCATGACCTAGCTTGAAGACTTAAAACTTTTTAATTACATGAGTTCACATAGTAAATGTGTAACAATGTGTACCAATAAATTGGTAACAAGGACAATCTGAGAATAACATATACTTTTATATGTATTGCATGGTTTAAAAAAAAACACACAAAAACACAAAAACAACACCAAACAACACCAGGTCATTAGACTCTGCCTGTGGCTTGGGGGAAACTGGAAACATGTTGGGCTATTGAATTCTTAGGTGATTCCCAATTCACAGCGTGCAGATACAGTCAGCTGGCAAGCTCCAGGGTGTTCTCCCTTCTGAAGAGCTCCCTCAGTTGCCTGTTATAGGGACACTCCGTGCTACCTTGCCAGAGATCTGATTTCTGCACCTTGACTTTGGACTCATGGCCTTCATTTTTCAAAATACAGTGTAGCAATGGTATTCAAACCTGTCTGGCAACTTTTGCATAGTGACAATGAGCACTCTCACATTTTCTGCCCTCTTGCAGGGGCTTCCTGGAGGGCTTGTCTCAAGGCAGTCTAGTAGAACATAAAATACTTGTCCTGCATTTTTTCTCCTATATTTGGCCATTTTTGATTGCTATTTTGGACATTAAGGTAAATGATTGAACAAATTAGTCAGGATTTCATTAAAAATTAAGGGTTGTAATGTGCTGGTGAGAGCAGGTAGGATTTTGAAAATGATGACTCTAAGAAAGAGCTCGACTTTTGGAGCACGTGAAGATCTCTCGGTCAAAAAGCCAAAAGCAGTGGAAAGACAGTAGTTCCCTCCTTGACCTTTTATTATCTCTTGTGTTGTAGAGTGGCCAAACCTGTAGATGTTTCCAGAATCCTCTTCCTGCCCATGCCCACAGCCACTGCTGGAGGACTTCATTACCATATGTTTCATTACCATATGTCCCCAGTACCAATGGCATACCACATGCTACAGGGCATGCTGGTGTGGAGTTCCAGCTTGGTTTCACAGGAAGGGAGGCTTTTATCTGCATAGTGAAGGTTAATATAAATGTGCTTAGTATAAATGTGCTGTGCAGTGTGTCAGGTGCGGATGCCAGGTGTCACAAAAAGTGCCTATGTTGTGTGGCAGACCTCTGAACCCAGGGCCTGGAGTTGTGACACTTGTCAACAGTTTTCAGTTCAAGGTCTTGTATTTAATTTTCAATGCCCATATAACCTGCCCAGCAGACTGAAGCCATCTTATGTCAGAGCACCATCTGTTTTAATCATAAGCATTAGCCACATACACATGATTCAGGCTTTATGTACTCTAACTAGCACTATCACGACAGCTACTGAATAACGTTGGCCACTGCATGAAGTCCCATCTAGGTCCTAACCCTGTGCAGTGAGCTCATGGAACAGTGATTAACTTTGTGGTGTCTGAACAGGTAGGATGACTCTGTCTGAAGTGCAGGTGGGAAGCTGTGGTATCTCTTTTATCAAAGTGCCATTGAATATGAGGGTCTTGTGCATTTCTTTGTTAACCAGTCTTTCAGAGTCTTGGAATTTTGCAGTGATTTTAAGCAGTGTAACACCTAACAGATGAGAAACAGAGCTTATTTATTTAACTAAATTAAATTATTTGAAACTTTTTTATTTTTTTTTAAATCAAATAGGAAAGATGATTTGTTTGCAAAGGGAAGGAAAAAAAGAATATTGCTAGTGTTCTGTAATAGTTCAGTTTCAGAGTGTATTCCGAAAAGGCCCACGTGGTGGCAGCAAAGGGCATAGTTTAACGATAGAAAAGCTAAATCCAGTGGAAGTGTAGGAATTCTTTCTATCAAACTTTTTTTTTTTTTTTTTTTTCAGGACTTTTGTGTGCCACAAACAAATTCACCGTCCCTAATTTATAGTGTTCTTCTTTGAAGGAGCTTTGGGTCTTGAACTGTCCAGGAACTGTCCCATATTTTTGTCTTTTATATATGACTTTTGTATGCTTAACATACTAAGATAATCTAAATGGGTAACAAAATGTATTGAAATTTTTCCAATTGCATTGCTTTTAAATGAAGAACATACTGCCTAAAGGAAATATATTCTCTTCTTTGTGAGCCTGTGTCAGTAAATAATGCCCTGAGGTTTAATATTATAACACAGTGTTGTATTTTTCATGTGACATCCAAAAATCAGAGTTGCAGCTGCTTCTCTCACAAATGTTAGCTGTCTTAGATGAACCAGTTTTCAGCTGACCAGCGGTTGTTGAGATGCATCATGATTCAACATTGTACAGTGTCATTAAAATTGTAGACACAAGCCACTTTCTCTTTTATTGCTAATTGTGACAGTACTATGGCTATGATACAGGTTGTCAGGGTTATCTTCTTTGAGTACTGAATGTATCAGGAGGGGGTTTGGAGTGAATTTATTACATGCGCTGTCAGTGGGTTTCAGTTCTTATGAAGCACTAGGAGAGAGTACATCATTTTGGTGTACTTTTATCTTTTCTTGTAGCTCATTTCTTTCACAGAAAAGTGAAATTGCATCACAATATACATTAATAGCAGAAAATACTTAGGAATAAGAAGTATTTCTTTAATTAATTTTAACTTATGTTCATTTTGCAGGGGACTCTGTTAAAGTGGTTAAGTGAATTGTGAACCAATTCCAAACATTCTGCAGTTGACATATGCATATAAAGAGGGTTTGTGTTTCATTTAACAAGCTGAAACAATTAAGCAGCTATATACATTAAAAACAAACAAACAAACAACAACAAAAAAAACACAATAAGAGCTTTCCATTTAATACTTTACTTTGTCTGGAATAGTTACAGTTCTGCTTCCTTTTTTTTTTTTTTTTTTTTACCCTTTTGCAGCTACATAGAAATAATTGTGTCCCTGGAAATGTGTATTTGCTGAAGTCTTTACACCAAATCTTATTCAGGATTCAGTCTTTTAGTTTGCTTATTTGCTTTTCAACGACTGTAGGGTTAGTCATAATTAGCTTAATTTTTGGCAAGTTTTAGGAACAAACAGGAACGCATTTTACTAACTACCGTTACTGTTCTATAAAAGAGTAATATAGGTCCACAGTGGATCTATATTAGCCTTCCAGATTGCCTTCATAGATGTGTCTACCCAACCATGTTCCATGACCTTTATGTTAATGTATCCTTTGTATATATCTGTTTTAGTCAGATAATTATACCATAGTCATCCTATAAGGCGAAGTATAAATTGTTTTTTTGTTGTTGTTGATGTTGTTTTTGTTGTGTTCTCTTGTTAAAGAACTCAGCTAGAAAAAAGGTCTTAATATTTGTCCCTACTCAGTTGGCAAGGACTGGCACTGTGACCTTCAAAAATTTCAAGCTCTTGTGAACTGACGGAAGGATTTCAAATCCATAACTCTTCTATGCCATTCTCAGAGACTAATTCTCTGTGGGCATCATGAGTCTTTTCCCAAAGAGTAGGCAGAAAATGGGGACTCCTTTAGAAGAAGACACACTGGCTAACATAGGCTGTGACAGATGTACGCTATGTAAATGTATAGAGAGAGCAGAAAGTTTAGTACAATTTTAAGAATTACAGACGTAAAATACTGCTTCAAGAAAGCAGAAGGCTGCAGTCTTTAAGTGGTCGTCAAGTGAGGCTTTTTATTGGAAGTTGTCTTCCTAGCTGAGATCCTAAGGCACATGTGTCTAGGGAGATTGCATCAGCAAAAGAAACCATGTTTTCTAAGTAACGGTGATTGAAGACTCTATTCTCTGGAGCCAACATTAGTACTTGAAAATCAAAGTTTAATTAAAAATTTCCAAACAAGTTCAGGCTGTTTTAATCTTTATAGCTACATATATGCTCAGTCATAACACTTTGTGAAAATACACCTCTTGGTTCCATCTACTAAATCTGCCCTATTGCATCTAACTTCTGTAAAGTAGACTTCAGCAAGCTTCTTGTCTTCCTGAGCCAGGAAACACCAGAGCAAAAAAAAGTTTAGTTTGGTTGTAATTAAAAGATGATGATTCTGAAATCCCAAACCCTTAAAAGACTAAAAAATTCATTCCCCAAACCCAGCTGTCTGTGCAGACAGAGGACAAAGTAGGTCTTGCAGATCATAGAACAACTGCAATAGTATCACCATAGAACCCAGGGTGGATGGATGTAAACAAGTTACCAAAGAGCTCCCTAATCCATAACGACATCTTGGGATCCTGCTTGTGGTCAGCAGGATCAAAGTCTGCCAAAAACACTGTGGCACAGTTGGAGCTGTGTTATCATAAATTACCCATAATGCACATTGATCAGTCTGAGAGCAGTGCTAATCACTTGTCATGCATACTGCCTGAATTAGTCTCAAGGACTGGGAAGTGTTCAAGGGAAGAACTACAGTACTATCACTGTTTTAAACCCCCCTTTCTTTAAGAGCTTTTTTCCTATTGCTAGTATTAATGACTGGTTTTAAGAAGGTTGACCCAGATCACAGATGCCAGAGGGAAGAAGAACTGCAAGTGCTGAACACAGCCAGACCTGTTAGCTGAGAACAGTAACTACAAAGGATGCTGGCGGCTGCCTTGGGACAAACGTGAGAGACAATGGCACGTCCAGCACCTGGGGAGTCGCAGTCAAGCCCTGGGTTGGACAGAGGAGCAAGTAGCCCTGTGGCAGTGACACAGCTGTCCTGTGGTGTTGCTCTAGTGACACTGATGTGACTTTGGGAATGTTTTAGGGCTGTGTAGACTGATCCCCCTTTCCTCCTTTGTAATAAACATCCTTTCCAGTGCTGGGTATAACCAGCTAAATAAATTGACCGTGTGTCACTATATAGTTATACCTTATGCAAAAGTTCACTTATATCACTGCTACATATTTTATATTTTCTTTTATTCCCTTTTTTTTAAAGTATTATGTTTAAAGTAAAAAAAATCCACAATTTAAAATATTCAAAACATCAATTAATATGTTCGTATTAATATGAAGAGTATATGAAACCAAACTTCACAAAGAAAATGTAAACTTGTTCATTCTTTGATGATACAGTAAATTTGACCATTTTTGAAGTGTTCTTGTTCACAACACAAATACAATGACAGATTTTTCTTCTGCCCATCCTGTGGGCGCTCAATGACATCTTTTTTCCTTTCTGAAGGCACAGGTAATGGCTGTAACATTGCTTTTTTATTTCATACCACTCTGAATCGAATGGACATGTAGACGCAGATAGTGGTTTTCCTTAATCACACATTGTAACTGTGGCATTGTCTGTTAGGATATGGGGAAATATTGTGCTCTGTCAGACCTCTTGCCAGTTGAGGAACCATAGTGTTGCTTTTGCCCATGTGTCTTGTTTTGTTTGCCTGTGACACACAAGCATCAAGTCTCCTGAAGACTGAAATGCTTTGCTCTAACCCAAATTGTTGAGTTCCAAAGGAAAAAATAATCTTGTCTGACATTAGTGGGTTGCATAGCAGCTCATGATGTGGAGCCATATGTCTATGGGTAATCATAATGTGAAAGTCCTAAGACACCTTCTGAAGCCTGTTAGGATATAGGCCTGTCAAGATGATCTGGGTGTCTTCTTGTATGTTGTTGTGTAGGAAATCAGATCCTCAGGTGATCTCTTCTCACCATAAACTAGGTAATCTGTAAAGCTGTAATCTGTACTATTAGGAGGTTTTTCCTTTGCCTGGAATGAAAAACTAGAATTGAGCCATACCTTCTGCTGGGCAGTCTGTGTGGAACTGCTGCCAGTTCCTGCTAGCTGCGGAGCTGGTCCATTAATGTCTCTCTCTCTCTCCCATTTGCTTTAATTCATATGAGAACGTACAGATAAACACACATACAGTTTTAATGAATAGGAACTTAATAATGAGCACTGCCACTAAAAGCATTTTTTTAAGAAGGAGGATACTTCTTGGCACTTTTCATCCCTCTCTGCTTTGGTTGAACCTCCCCTAAGACATCAAGTACCCGGAATGGAAAAACATGTAGCACAGCTGCCACCCTAGCGAGACATTCGCATGCTGTAGGTAGTGCTGCTGTATTCTCTTTTTATCATCCTGACAGAACTGGGGAATAGAGAGATCACCCGTCCCTGCCATCTCTGCCAGCCACTAAGTAGGTGGTAGCAGCAGGTGGGTCGGCAGCCTATTCCCCAGCCTTGTGAAGCTGCTGGAGTGGAGGGCACAGTTGTGCTTGAGACTGCTGAACGTGAAAGCCAGGACAGAGAAGAGAAAGCACTGAAAAATGCAGGAAGAAATTTTATTGGCGCTCACTTTCCCCTGGCAGCAGCAGTAGCAGCAGCTGATATGACTCACAGATTTGGCCCATGTCCTGCTTCCAGCTCCTACAGGGTAACACCTGGGACAATAGTCTGTGTTAGCGCCCTTCCCATGGCCCTGTATGCATTTAATGTCTCACACTGGAACGTGTCTACTTGTGTGAAAGGATCTGAGCACCTAAGGCAGTCCTTGCCAGGTTATGGCCCTAGCGCTTATGGTTAAACTGCTTTTGCTAGAGAGGGCAATCTATCTGTTTTCTTCATCTTTCAGTAGTACAAGAGAGAATGGGAGAAAATGAAAGACTAGATTTATTCTCCAAGAAAATATTATTTGAGTTTATTCAAGCATTCATGATTGCAGTACCCCCCAAAAGTACATGCATTTGTAAAACACATTTTGTTGTCATCTTGAAAAGTCAGAGCACAGGATTTTTTACAGAAATGTCTGAGTTTAGCAAGTGATAATACACATCTCCCTGTAACTTTATCTGGTATTATAACCATCAATCAGCCTAAAACTATAACTGTAACAGAAATAAGCTGTCCATTAAAAAAACTATTTACCTGTATTTTTCAGCAATTCCGTATGTTCTGGGCCTGTTTAAAGAGAATCTGTAACTGTGACGTAAATACAACTGTGCTTTAATTGTAAACCTGCAGGATTACTGCAGTTTTCTTAAGGTTAGAGTTTTAAAACAGGGCACCTGACTCACAGGTAACACCTGTTCATTAATACATTGATGCCTCTACAAATCAGCAGATTAAGAGATGTGCTTCTACACATAAACTTGTAAATTTTCCGTTCAATTTAACAAGCATTGATTACTTTTTTCTAATCTAGACATTTTGTATTTTTGCTCAAAAATTTCTGATTGTCACCCAAGCTAGAAAGTTTTCACAGTTTTGGCTGTGAACCAGAAGCTGTGAACATTTTTAGTTTTTAGAAAAATGAGATATATTCCAGTAAAAGAAAAATGATTGAAAATCTACTTTTTTGACACAAACCTTTTGATCTCCATGGATGTCATGGAGAGATAGGAACTATTCAGTTTACCAGACAGTAAAGGAAACAAATGAAGATGGTAGAGCAATAGCTCATCTCACTCCTGTTACTTGCATGATTTTAATTGATGCTTATCTGAGTTAATCTTAAATTGAAGCTAGCAGTATTTTTGCTGCGGGCTTCATCTATGCCCTTAGTCTTCTCTAAGCAATACTCAGAATATGGAGCAACACTCATCTCTAGTTCTCCAACAGGAAAAAAGACAGTAAATCTGGGGAGGGAGGAGAAATTTTCAAAAATAGATAAAGAAAAGCTGGTCTACAAAAAATACTGAGGAGGTTAAAGAGGTTTTTTTTCTTCTTCTTGTTCTTAATTTGATTTCTTTTTTTCAGTACTCAGATACATCTGTTTTTTCTTCACTCTGTGAGTCTTCATGCCAAATCTTGAGTTCTTTAGTCAGAATACCCACTGGATGATCCAGGGTTTTTGCTTGGTAATAACTGCAAAATTCTGCTTGCTTTTACTGGTAAGCAACAAATAGTGTCTTAGAATTTCTTCAGCCTTCTTCACAGACATTTTAAGCCTTCCCACTGTACTCATGTACGAATTTTGAACTGAGTGTTTTTTATTTTCTGTGCAGCAATAGTTTGTAAAGTTTTGAGACAGGACTTACTACCCTTTTATTATTTTTAGGTATTTGTGCTTAGACTGTATATTGTGTAGTTTCAGCACCCAAAGGATCTTCACAGTGGATAAATTCTTGGGCGTTTTGTTACATAGTCTTATGGTAGTGATCCTATATTTGCTTATGAGCTTTACTTATGTTTCCAACTGCCTGCTGATAAGAAGGTAAATTCTTCTGTAATTCACAAAATTGGTTTTAGATCAGAACATTGCTGTACAATTTAAGAACTTCAATGATTAACACATTCTTACAGCTGGATAGCCAAAACACCAGTTGCCCCAAATTGATGCAGTAATTATTTTGGATAAAACATCGAATGCTTGCTGTAGAAAGTTAACAATCAATCCCAAATTCTTCAAGAATTCAAAGAACATTTTGAGTAATGTACAAACAACTACTTATGGCTATACTAGATGTCAGAAAAAATTGATAAATTAGTGAAAAGAACTTTTTACAATGCGCATTCCCACAACTTTCTCCATGTTACCATTGTTCAATTACATTGTGTGTTAAAGCATTATAATTATAATTAACATGACATTTTCAGTATTATTCAAACAAAATGCAGTTACATTCACTGAGATGTTTATCTTGTCCATTCTGTAGGGATATTCTTTGAAAGGAAAAATGGACAGTTTATTTAAGAGTGTCTTGGTTGTGTTCATGTGTGTTTAGGAATGGGTGCTCATACATATGTAGAGACAGGAATATTAATGATATATGGCTATTTCTGAAAAAAACAAAATGGCTCTTATAATCTAAAGATGTATGCTTTTGTCTTAAGGCATTACCAAGAGTCTCTTATTTCAAGATTTTTTCTCTCCTTTTTTTTTTTAAGTAAATAAATTTTTAAATGAAATTCACTTATCTAGGAATGAATGAATTTAAAAATAGCTGAACAACAAATTCCAGAATTCCATGATGAAATGGTTTTCATATATGCATGCCGAAAAGTTAATGTAAGTTAACATATATTTTCTAATGCAAACATTTTTCCATGAAAAGATTTCTTACAGAAAATTCTTGAGCGCTGTGCAGATAGATTAGAAATATTTTGCCTCTTACCTGTTCTCACCTAGCAAAGTGTACATTGGGAAGTTTTTTTAGGGACATTTTTACTGTAAAAGAATCAGCATGACTGTGATGGAGAACACAGCTGGTTGTAAAAGTTATAATGAGATGTTGAAAATCGCACGGTTAGAGCCTATCTAAATGGAAGCAACCTGTAAAAAGATTTGTGATAAAATGGTTTTCAGTGACACACGCTCTGAAAAGAAGAGTAAGGACACACAATAGTTTCTGCTTCTTTCATATGACCCATTGTAATACTTCCATTGTATCTAACACATAATGGTAACTGAGAACATAAATTTATACTAGTTAACAGCAGCATTCGACACCTACAATTAGTTTTCTGTTGATTAATAAATGATAATAGAATCAAAAGAACCTTTTTCTAGCCTTAAAATATCTGTAAAACCAAGAAAGGGGATATTCCTTTAGCACTTAGCCATCTGAAATATCAGGAAGATCACACCCTGCACTGTGTAAGGCACAGTGGGGGAACTTGCACATGGTTTTTGTTCTTCTCTTAGAACAGTGGAGGCCAGGACCTTGCAGACTCCCCGATGCCTCCCCATGCAGCAGCTCCGCTCCTGAGCAGTGTGTTGGCAGTGACAGAAACGCGCGGTTTTGCTTCTGTGACACCAGCTATTAGTGACCTGTACGTACTGTGCTTCTTGAGCTTAGTACCGAGGTTTGCAAGATTGCCTCAGGGACAGAAAAAAAGAAACCTTACATTGTAGAGTTCAGAAATGTGCCACAAAAGCCTGGAAATTTTGGGGGCTAAAATGCACCTTTTCTTTGTGCCTCTGGTCACAAGTAGCAACATGTAGCACTTGGATCCACAAAGGAATCTTTTAGTCTTTTTTTCAGAGTTATATTGCTGATAATTAAAAATTGCTTTCTCGCAAAACTTATCCACTAGCAGCATTCCATGCTGAAACAGTATTCATATATGCATGCAAGAAGATGAATGTAAGTTAGGATAGAAAAAAGTACATGCAGCAAAAAAATTCCTCCAATAGCTGGAGCATAACACTACCACAACCATCCATCTGTGATCAGTGCTTGTGACTCAGAAACATCCACTTTTTAGTTATCTTGTGTTGTTTTTTTTTCCAAGTAAAAATTGTCTGCCTCCTCCAAGAAATGGAGAGTGAATGTTTAATTCCCATACTGGTAGAGTTAAGGAGGAAAATCTTGTTTTTGTCTCCTTTTGCTGAAAGCTTCCTTTGTCCATAACCCAGGATATTTCCATACAGTGGATACTGAGAGCCAGGTTCTCCCTGTTCTGCTCTGCCTTGAGTTGCAGTTGCATAGATGAAGTGAATAATAAGCAGTAAATAAGCAGAGTGCATACAGTATAGAGATATTGCTTGAATTCTGTGATGAACATTGCATTTTGCCCATCTGGTATAACTTGTTCCAGCTGCTTTTCCACTTGAAAATGAGAACAGAGTAAAAATGGCTATAAATACATTTATTTTTTTTTGTTTACCACAAACTTATGCCTTAGTTTTGCACATTAAAAATCACAGTAAGCTGGATTAGGAAATTTAAAATGATTCTAAGGTCTCTGTGATTCTTTCCCTAGGTTTGCCTGTTGATTCAATATGACCTTTTCTTTCAATAAATGTTTACTCTTTCAAAGAAAAACACAGTGGTTAGGAATGGGGAGGCCTCATATCTCTTGTGGGTGCTCTGGGAATGTCTTTAAGAATCTGGCTGGAGAGCCTTAAGTCCAAGTGGGTGACTTGAGATCATCAAAATGGTTGTTCATTTTAAAGCAGCATTTGAACCAGCCCAGTTGCTGCCTTCTAGCTGAATTCTATTCTAGATGTTACAGACCAATCTAAGAATTACATGAGAAATACCGTGATCATAGAATCATAGAATCATAGAATATCTGTTTCTACTGAAGTGAAAGGACCAAGATTTGTCTCGTAAAAGGACCCTAACAATCAAGGAAAAGGAAAAGTCCTGGGCAGTAATACCCAAGTAACTGGAAGTAAAATTCAAAAATATACAAATGATATAATCAAATAATAAATTAAAAGGAGTATTTTTTGATATTTAAGGGCTTGGAAGAGGTTGCCCAGAGAAGCTGTGGATGCCCCATCCCTGGAAGTGTACAAGGCCAGGTTGGATGGGACTTTGAGCAACCTGATCTAGTGGGAGGTGTCCCTGCCCATGGCAGGGGGTTGGAACTAAGTGGTCTTTAAGGTCCCTTCCAACCCAAACCATTCTGTGATTCGATAAGATACTTGAATATGTCCAGAGGAGGGCAACAAAGCTCATAAAAGGGCTGGAAGGCATGTCCTGCGAGGAGAGGCTGAGGACACTTGGGTTGTCTAGTCTGGGGAAGAGGAGGCTTGGAGGTGACCTCGTTGCTCCCTACAGCTTCCTGAGGAGGGGAAGTGAAGAGGGAGGTGCCGGTCTCTGCTCCCTGGTAACCAAGGAGAGGATGCAAGAGAAGGGCACAAAGCTGCACAAGGGGAGGTTCAGACTGGATATTAGGAAAAATTTCTTCACCGTGACAGTGGTCAAACTCTGGAAAAGGCTTTCTAGCGAGGTGATTGATGCCCCGTGCCTGTCAGTGTTCAAGAGGCCTTGGGATAATGCCCTCATTAATATGCTTTAACTTCTGGTTAGCCCTGAGGTGGTCAGGCAGTTGGACTCGATGATCTTTGAAGGTCCCTTCCAGCTGAACTGTTCTATTTTATTCTATTTGGTTCATTGGATGTTAGAGAAATGTTTTGGGGGATTGCATGGGGTCATCAAGATAAAGGAAAAACAGGTAGATAGATCACCAGTAGTGATGCCTGTAGTCTCTTCAGTGGAGATGTAAATTTGTTTTGTGCTGGTATAAGGCTGGTAGTTCAAGCAGGTTTTTTTTTTTTTTTTTCTTTTGTGTATGGAAAACTATATTAAAATTATAAAATCAAAATTAAGGCAGCTAGAGGGCACTGTGGCTAAACATTTGTAATGTGCCTTTTAACTAGACCTGATTTACTTGCCAGACATAAGTTATAATTCAGAACTAACAATAGCTTTAAAGTTGCCCTTCATGTCTTTTGTCATTTCTAGAGTGCATCTAAATACTATAAAAAAGCATCTGACAGACATGCTGTTTCCATCTTTGATGAGCTTTTGAGTGAAGAGACAAAAATATACAAAACAAGGTATTACTGAATTCCCACAAAAGAATACATTCACTATAAACCATATACATGTTTACAGTGCCATCTGCACATTTTCAGACATTGAAATCTTCTATCCATTAATCACAGCTGTCTAACTAATAAATAATTGATAAGGGAAAATATTATCCATATGTTGTACCAGGATCTTCATGTATGTAAAGAGGTGACAAATGAGATATTCCTTTATATGTGCCAAAAATTGCTTTCTTGATCAGAGATTCAGTGCAGTGCATAAAATATTACTTCATGAATTTGTTTGGTCTTTACTCTGAATGTTTGGGAAACTGAGCAAAACAGAAATTATTTTCTGTAACCTGATCACTCCCTTCACATATAATAGCAATACTCTATCTGCAAAATGAATGTCACAGAAATCTTACCAAAGAAAGATTCCACATTCTGATTTACTGAGAATAGCAGCTTCTGAACGTGTAAGATTGGATTTAAGGTCAGATTTTGTTATACAGATTTCCTCAAGGAATGCCTTAGCGCTCCTATTACCTCATTTACACCAGTAGAACAACCTATTATGAATTGGTACTCATGGCAGTAAAGTGCACTGAATCTGTCCATAAGTAAACTGCCATGAATTAGTAAGTCAGGTGCCAGATAACTTACTCTAAATCACAAGGTAATCTTTGCTGGATATATGATATATGCGTAGATAATGGAAAAATAGATAGGCTGTACAAAATCTGTCTTTAAATGTATACGGGAAAATATATTGAGATTCTTAAGGCCTATGGTGCAATTTAAAATAAGTGATTCAGCGTGCCAGCTTTTGCTTCCTGCATAAAAATGGTGAGAATCAAATGAAGTATTACATTATTTTGCATGATTCCAGAGTTCTTGATATTTCATCAGAATACAACATGGCTATACATATGGTTAAAAAAAAACATAAAATGTGAGGTTTACATCTGTGTCTGAGTGCTTTTATGTACATAAATCACATACCAATTAACTACTGTTACTTAATTACACCGTCCATTTGGTGGAATCACTTATTTATCCCAGCTAATTTGGTGTGTGCTGGTTACTGTTCACAGTTGTGCAGTTCAGCTGGGATTAGTTTCGTGCTGCATGTTGCAGCTGCACCATGACTCAACTGTTCTCTCTTTTGTCTCTGTTTTATTCGGGAAGGTGACAAGATAGGGAACAGCTGAGGCGGTTATCAGTCTTGAGTTTATTGGTGGATTGAGTGCATGCTCAAGGCGAAGATAAAATGGTTTCTGTCCTTAGGGGGTGGGAATTTTCCTTTTCAAGCGGCTTATGATTGAGCCTATTGTTCCTGATTTTTGGCCTTGTTATTTTCCAGTGTCATTGAAAAATATGTCTGCACCTTTGCAGCAGCTCTAAGTGTATCCTGTAGAACATCTGAATTTGCAGTAGCCTCGCCAACAGTAAATACAGATATTGAATTTTTGTCACCCTCCTAATAGCTATTCTATTTCTGTGAATTTTGCACAAAGTATACTTTTAAAAATGTTAGTTGGAGCTGACTGTGCTGATTTAATGAATGGTTGCACTAAGTGTATTAAACTCATGATTTATAAGATTTGTTACCAGATTAACCTTCTATATTTTTAATTAAAGGCAACTGATTTTATCAGTTCAGTTGTTCTTTACTTTCACCAAGGAAAAGCCACTATAATAATCCACCAAATAGAAATGAAAGTTTATTGGAGTAGGTATGAGAAGAATAACATTGACCTAGTAGAATCCTTAGATTATAGAGAAACTACCCAGGACAATTGATTCCTCTCACTGAGACTCAGGGTTTCAATGCAAAAGTAAACCCTCTACATTAATGCTTTGCCAGTTCTGAGGTATGTTTGAGGCTACCAAACATACAACAGACTGTTTTTATCTCTTTTCCCTACCTCTCTTGAACAGGAGACTTGTCTGAGTCCCTTCTGTCTTGTGATATAAAGATCAAAGCTACAGTGAATCAGGGGTTCAGAAGAGTGCAGGTTTTAAATAGAAGTCCTAGCAGTCCATTCTGCAAAACAACTGTTTTATAAATGTAATTTTGGATAGTCCCAGAAGTCCACAGAGAATAGGTTTTCCTTTATTATTCAGGTAAATTAATGTAAACCAGTGGAAGCATTGCTCTGCAGCAATATTTTATGACTACTTAAACTGTGATTTCATGTGAATGTAATGAAACATGAAAACTGCTTTTATTTTGATCATTTCATAATCCTTTAAGCCCAGTGAGCGCTTTTGGTCCCCATAATAATTCTTCATAGTTGTTGACAGTGTATTGCACATCTAGGCATTATAATACCGAACAGAGAGAAATATCTTCTCTTGCACCTGTTCTTTCTTTGTTTATGCATCATAGTCAAATAGATGGTTGGAAAGGCAGGATGGATCCAAGTCAGATTTACACTGATAAAAGTGTTTCCCGGATAAACAAAGACAGGCAGGGGTTGATTAAGCATCTGGCTGCGTTTTTACTAGTGAAATGTTAGAAGAGAATAGTGTGTATCCAGTTCCTTGCTTCTTGTGTACCTGGCACTTAAGTGGTTCCAAGTGTGCAGTCACAGCGTTCTCACTATATTGCAACCTGTGACTCAGGTGAAACCCCTCCCTTAGCCTGCTCTTAGGAAAGAACTCACTTCTCAGTCCTCTCAGTTTCCCAGGCTTTGGCTGGGAAGATGTCATTTACCCTTTATCCATTCTGACTGTCTGTATATTGGGGGCCACTAAATCTGGTTTTGAATGTTAATGAGTTTTACAGTGGTCAGATATACTATCCCAGAGGCTCCTGCCCTGTGTTAGTAAATGCACTAGGATATACGCACACTGCCATCTCATGGAGGAAAAACTGTAGCTGTAAAATCTTTTTGATCTAAATATGTCACTGGACAGGGAAGCTGCTGCTGTTCTGAGAACTGTTGTGCTGCTTTTCTGGTGTGAGTTTTCAGCTTCTGACTCCTGGTTGTTTTATACCTTTCTGTAATAGATTAAAGAATTTTTCTGTACCCAGTGTTTTCTTTTCCTTTTCCTTTTTTTTTTTTTTTTGGTAAAGATATGTTTATTCCGTGACCAGGTCACCTCTCAGTCCTATTTTTAATCCGCCAAACAGGCAAGTTTTAGAACTCACTGTGTGTGTTTCTCCAGCCTTTTTTGACACGTTCATTTTTTTCAACATGCTTTAAAAATGCAGACTCCAGAACTGTCTGCAGCATGTTGGTATTAGTCTTGCCAATGCTGTTTACAAAAGTAAAATGATTTCTGTTGTTCTGCACAGAGCTTCTGTTATTGATGCAAATTAACCTGACGTTTCACTAAATCTTTTGGCCTGCATCTTCCTTCTAGTGAAGTCTGTCATTCAAATCCAGTCCTCAATTAGCTATCATTGTTGCTGGTAGAAGCAGTATATTAAGCCATTCTAATATAGGCTTGGATTTTTCACTTGCTACCTCTGAGTATTTGGAAAAACACTGAAAATGACCCTGATAAATACTTCTTTAAATAGAATTTTGAATAAAAAAACCAGTTGCTAGTACTGGTCAGGTTTCACTGTTTCTTCTTTACACTGCTCACCCTATAGAGGCAATTGACCCTATGGTGTCTAGCACCCGTTGCTGTTTATTCCTTTAGTAATTTTTGAGTGCAAAGGTGTCCTTGGGAATACACACTAGAACATGTCTCTTAAAGCATATACTAAAGGTTATGTTGGCAGCATCCAAGGTGATTGCCACTTTGATAACTAATTACATTGTTCCAGAACAATTTCCCACAGCCTGTGCTGACAGCCAGAATGAAACAATGAGAAATACCTTTACTTCACATATGAGGAGGTAGGTGCGGGATAAGACACTTAGCTTTACCCCCAGTCACACAATAGAATATTTGGAGCCATCAGAGAAAGAAAAGGCGTTTGGGGCACCTGGAACCCCTAGTATTTTGATTGCTTCCATCAATGCTCGTCCTGCTGTTGAGTTTGCATTGGTGAATGCCAGGATACACCTCATGGTGTGCAACTTTATTTTACCCTATGTCATGTTCTGCCTTTCTTCTGTTTTTAATTATGGCGAGAGGGACTTCCAGTTTAAACATATTCAGGCCTCTGTAACAGAGGCGCTTGAGTTTTGCAGGAGAATGACCAAGTGTCACCTGCATGCTGCTGGAGTACATGGTATGTCATGTGCTACTCCTGGAGCTTCAGGAACGACAAGAGGGAGGACGGTAGGGAGAAGGAAGAATGCTTTGAAAGAACAGTAAATAGTATTAAAATACAGAGCAACACTTTTCAAAACTTCTGAAAGGGTTCTGGGGAACTGAGGCGTATAGTTCCTGGATTTTTGTCCATTTTAGGAAGCATGCTTTGGGGAAGAAGTGTGTTGCGTGTTGAAAAAGTTTTGTGGTGCACAGTTTGAAAATCAAACTAACTTACAATTTCAATATAAACAAGCTTTTGACCACTTTTGCAGTTACTCCTTTAAAATGCACTTGGGGACAGCTGGAAAACCACAGCTGCAGAAGTCTGATATCCCTACTGGGCAAGCTGGTGGGATCAATGAACTGTAAACAAATATGCACTATTAAAGAAGACTCTGAAAGAATCCTTCTGCAGGGGGATGTCATGCCTTACAAAAATCTGTTAGAGTCCTTAAGGCATCACTGAATATATGGGCTAATAAATCCAATTGGTGTAACTTACTTGAATTTCCAAGTCTTTCAACAAGTTTCTGATCTGAGGCTTTCAAGAATGTCAGTCAGGATTAGAATGAAGATATATTGAAGTGAACAGTTTATTAAAAGACAGGAGACAAAGGGTAGAAATAAATTGTCGATTTTAAGAATGAAGATAATTTATTAGTAATGCGTCAAAGGGATCTGTGCTGGTATCTGTACTGCTCAGTGTACTGGTAAAGAGGGTAAGGAATGGAATGGCAGCTTGTGATGGTACTACATTGTTCAGTGTAGCAAAAATGAAAGCTCACTGTGAAGAGTTACAGAAGGATTTCACAACACCAAGTTACTAGATGACGATGTGGCAGATGACAAGCTATTGCTTCTCAGTGAACAGGGCTTGGAATTAATATAGGTAGCTGCACAAAAATGTCAATTTAACAGTGAGCAGAGGGCAAAGGAGAGAATGTAAGGAATTATTAGGAAAAGAGCAGAGAAAAAAGAACTGAGTTTAGAACAAGGAACAGAAATCATTGTGCCACTGTTCATACCTGAAGCATTCCTGCGTCTTGAATAATATACGTGATTCTGTTCCCTCTTCAGAAAATAATGTATAGAACTTGAAAATACACAAGGAAGGACAACAAGGATGATCAAAAGAACACCTTCCATATAAGAAGTTATTAAGTAGACTAGAGTCTATGAAAAGGTGTATAAAATCACAGGTGCCACACCGAGTGACCTAAGAACAATTTTCACTGTTTCTCATACTATAAAATTTAGGGATTATCAAATAATATCAAGTGGTAGCATGAAAACAAATGGAGTTTTAAACACGATGATATCACGTCTGGTTGAGAAAGCCCTTAAGCCTGAGGTTGCAGGGATCTGGGAGTCTGCGATGGGGAAGTATCACCTATAGGGTTTCCCTATTCTAATCCTTTCCTTGGGCATCTGTCAGAGGTGGAGTATTGGCACAGATAGATGTTTGATTTGATGAAGTACAACCACGATTATATTCCTGTTGTTCTGATTGTGTATGTTTCTTAAATGTTAGATGATAATAATAAGGATAAGGAGATATTTCAAACATTGTCATATTTGTATTAAGCCATATGAAATACATACTGAAGAGCATTACAGATTACATTCCCAACATGCCCATTCTACCATTCTTTAAACAGAAAATTTATGTTTTTTGAAATTTCCTCTAAGTAATCTCATGAAAGATAAAAATTACCTTCCAGATACGTGGACTGATTATAAAGTCACGAGTGATGACCTTAGAAATCTGGACATGCTTTGGTACTGAAAGGAAATTCAGCAAGAAAGTGGGGAAAAAAGTGAAAAGTGAAAAAAAACAGTGAAGTTTCCTCTTAGGTGACTATTGTATATACATTTACAAATTGGAAGATTGGTTGAAAGTACTGGCCTGTGTTTGTTTATCCATCCAAGATTCTGCTCCTATGTCTAACTCATAGTTTGCAAATCTTTCCAACATGGGATTTGAAACAATAGTATTTACTTTGGTATACATTATTAAAGAGTTGCAGCAAGTACAGAGCCTTCATATCAAACTTGTTAACTAAAAATCCACTGGAAAATGAATATTTTCTCATTCTCACAATGCTGCTAAACCCACAGGAAAGATTGGAATGCAAAATCTAACAATGTTACAAAAAAGCAAGTGAGATTATGAATTACTAAAGTGTTTTGTGAGAAATAGACAGATGAAAGATTGTTGAATGCTACATAAACATACTGCAGTTCTACCCATAAGTTGTGAGTGTACTACTATCTGACTATTTACTAGCCTTTTATTGTAGTCATGCCCTTTCTTTAAACGAGACTGCAGGTGAAGAAAACATGAGAAACATGGACATGAGAAAATGAAAATGGAAAGGTATTTTGAAAGCACTTTGTAGTGCAACAGAGACAACATTGTAAATTCCTTGGGGTATAGTGTGTCTGGTAGTTCTGTCCAAATTCTTCTATTTGTTAACAAATCTATATGAAAGAAAAGCTGCCTATTTCATTCATTCAGTCACCAATTCATTCATTTACTTTGTACAACTCCTATCAGGCACTGGACTGAATATGTTCCATCAAATGTTTTCCCCACAGTCCTAAAATATTAGCTAAATAAGACATCAGTAACCTGACCCCAAAGAGTGACATCTTGTTATAAATATCCAAAGAAGGAAACATTGGAAAGCTTGACAGGATAAATCAGCTCCTCTCAGTCTCTCCGACACCCACACGTACACATGCGCATGTGTTACGCAACATATTAAACATTCAAAACCTTGAATTAGTTCAGTATCTGTCCTTGTATTCACAATTTGCATACTGTTTATCACAAGTGTACACATATTATGGTTTCCTTTTTATAAATCATGTAGATAACACATTTTTGTTGCATGTCTCTGTATATAAAGTATAATTTGTTTTTTGTCAGCAGACTGTTAAATGACAGTGAAGTGTCTGCAGTGTGCATAAAGCAGCATCTTGTAATAGACTGCAGGTCCCATGTGAGAACTTACAATGAATACATTTAAAGTTACAGCAGCAGTATAGCTGGAAAAATTGCCAGCAATCATTTGATTGTGATGTATATTTGTATTTCTTTCTGACATGCCTGTATCCATATCAGTGTAAATATTCCACAAAGATCGCTGGAAGTATTATGCACTCCAGTTAGTGGCCCAACCTTTTACTTTACTAACTGGTATTAGTTCACAGACAGAATGTAAACAGTTCTGCTTGTTTTGTAGAACATGTAGAAAACCTGATGCTCTTGAAAGGCAGTATTCCAGTATCACTAGCAATGCGTGCCTGTGTATTCAGAAACACGTTTCTGAGTCTCAAGGATTTCCTGCACAGGAATAGGATACAGGACAATAGATTAAGTTTTAGCTACCTGCATATAATATAAACACAGAGGATTAACTAAAATATTACAGCAATACAGATGAAATGAGCATGTTGCTGATTTTTGTTTGCTTATACCAAAAAGCCAGGAAGCTTTTTGCATAAAACTTTTCTTAAAAAAAAAAAAAAAGCAGGTTTTAGGATAGAGGCATATGGTAAACATCTCTCTTTAGTGTCATAAATTCTACTGGTTTACATCGTGCTTAATTCATAGCCTTTTAAAGTCTCTCTTTTAAAGTCTTTCAGAAGTTAATTATTTCAATAGTTAAATATGTACATTGTTTCTACTTTGTGTTGTTTAACTTAATCTTTCCACCATTTAATGCTGTTACTTGCTTTTTGGCTAGATTAAAGAGCTCTCTACTATCAACAATCTCCCATGTAGGTACTTGCACGGTGTAATCAAGTCCCCTCTTGATCTTCACTTTGATCAGACAGACACGGATTCTTAAGCCTCTCATTGTAAGGCAGGATTTACAGTCCTCTGATTATCTAGTGGTTCCTGTATTTGTCCTTCTTTGTGGTGTTTTCCATCAGAGCTTCAGGACCCAAAATAGCATTCTGGAAACACACACGCTGTCCAAAAATGCCTCCATACCTAGGAGTAATACTGTCCTCACTGTCTGGATAGGTATTCCTCTGTGTATATTCACAGGGATGTTGTTATCCGTTAGTACTGCATCGGGACCTTGTGTTTTCTTGGCTATAATGATGCTTGCATTATGCTTTCTCTCATGATATCCCTCTTGTTTTACAGATCAGCACTATTTTATTGAATATTAAAATGTTATTTAAATGACAACACTATAATAAATGGTCCAGATTACACAATTGTGCTAGTGATTTGCTGTATAACATTGCATCAGCTGCAGTTTTATTAGCAGTCAACTTCTAGTGTTTTCGGATCAGTGAGTGACAACTGATTTTGTAATCCCAGGACAAATAAGTACAGGATTACATTTCATAATCTGGAAGAATTCACGGCTTATTTTTTTGGATCTCAGTTTTGAAGAATTTGTTTTAGCATTCCAACAAGATGATGGTCTGGAAGGATTGTATTCTGTTGCTGCTACGCATGTTGTACATGTTTGAAAGATGGCCTCTAGCTGGTGGGGCTCTTAAATCAGAATTTCTGGGATAACTTGCCTACATGAAGTCTATCATATGGCAAAATGACTTACTTTTTGGCACTTAATGGTAATCATTGTGGTGAAAAGTTTGTCAGCCATTTCAAAATATCGATCCTATTTCTTTTGTTAAAAAGTTTACCCAGCTGTTCATGTATAAATTATTATTATTATTTTTTTTTAACACAGTCAAATAGTCAGTGTCCTTTCAGGTTGGTTGTGAATAATGCTGTCTTTCTCAGGTCCACAAAAACTTACCTTTCCCATTACTGTAATCAATGGAGCTATGTAGATTTTTAGCAGTTAAGGATCTGGCCTAGTTTATATAACAAATTTTGAATTCACTTACTTGGTTGACAATCAGATGTTTTGAAGTCAACCTTTTAAGTAAAAAAAAATAAAAAATAAATAAATAAAAAGTTACTCTGGAAATGTGTCCCTGCTTTATCCTCCTTCCTCCCACTACCTCCAAAAATACTCTGCTCTCCCAGAGCAGATGAAGTTTCACAGAACATTTAAAGCAAACAGAGCCATCCTCTCCTAGACACTGCATTGATGAAGATACCTTTTTTCAGATTCTGAGCAGTATGTTCCCATTCTCTAACCTCCCTTCTCCCAGGCTGTTTTTTCCAGCGCAGATACCCTTACTATAAGAACTATTTTCTGCCCCGAAGACTGTTAAACTTGTTTTCAAACATGTATTTGAACAACTTTGAGTTAGGCACCTGGCAGCCCAGGGATCAAGTTCTGCGTGATGTCAGGTGACAATTAAGTGACTTTACTGCTACTATGGCACAGGAGAAACAATAGCGAGGATTTTGCCTTTCTTTCAGTGGAACACCAGTGACTGCTGAAGACCGCAGGCATAAAATACTTCTCTTATAACAGTGTTTTCTTCTTGCTACCATCTGTGAAAATTTGAAGCTTTAAACATTTGTCTCATGCATTTATGTGTGGGAGGTGTGATACATTCAGTTTAATAAATGAGTTTTAGCTTGTTTACAATATATCAGAATTGACTATAATTTGGACACTATGCATCTGTTCTGGAAAATGTCTAGTGTACTTACTTTATAATGGAGTGTGATTATGTTTATACTTGATTTCTCCTGCACAATGAACCATAATTAAAATTTAATTTGTAATCCTTTGGTAATACAGTGTGAAGCTGCTGTCAATTAATTGGGAGCAATTAATTCATTAGACAGAAAGTACCTCAGGAACAATGAGCATAGAGAGCAGGACAGTGAAAACATCTGTGGGAGACAGACAAGCGTAGTTCAAGTCCCCAGGCCATGGATTTTCTTCTGTAGTGCTAGTAATCCATTTGCTACAAAAAGATGTGTTTGTAGCTGTGTTTTAAACCTGCTTTTTGCTTTGTAAACCCCTCCTTGGAATCTAACTTCATTTGTGTATGAGTTGCGTTTTGTTTTTAGTAATCTGCTTCAGACTGGTGGGCGCAGTTTGTTTTGCACGTTGCCCTGCCTTTCAGGGAGGTGGATGCTTGAGGGAAGATTCAGAGAAGCTTGGTCTGGCCCATGTTGGCTTCAGGGTGCGGCTTTAGTTGACACAGCCAATTACTCTGGCTAGTCTCGTTCCTTATGGGAGTACTTATTCGACCGAGTCTCTCTTTCTCCTTCCCCCAAATCTGTTTGCATCGCCCCAAAGACTGGCCATTAGGCTGGTTCCCTGTTTTGCCCTGCTTACCCTCCTTTCCATCATTGTCTCAGCGTAGCATGGGTGAGCCCTACTGCTCCCGGAGAGACAGCTCCTACTGTGACACCCACTAGGACGATTTACCTTTCTGATTTGGTATATATTTTGCATGCTTGGATATCTAATCTTCTTCTATTGAGAGCCTGCATCTAGTCTAATTCAGCTTTGCCCGGTGTGTTTTCTTGGGTCAAAATTTGATCTTGCACAAAAAAGGAAAAGGCATGGAGTGTAACCTCCTTCACAGTTAGACACAATGTGAGTCAAGGGTAGGCTCTGGGCTAAGCTAGGAGTAGCTGCTAACCTTCTCAAAATAATAAGATAAACACTAAGCGAGATGAACCTGTGCAGCCATCATATACATTTCCAAGTTGTGTGGCAGAACAGGACTAGATCTGTGAAGCAAAACAACCGATGCCGAGGGCCAAGCACCCTCACTATGTGTATTTTGGGGTGTGCAAGGGAGTTGCTTCAGCCTGGCTCTGGTCTGGTCCTGATGTGAGCACCAGTGTCACTGCAGGAGAGTCTGAGATGGGAGTTGAGCAGGAAGGTGGGACCTCAGCAGTGTGCAAGCTTCCTTTACAGTAAATCCACCTGTGTGTTACTTTCTATATTCCTCACCACTGGGAGGCAGTTTATGTCCAGGATCCCCAGCAGCACTGTTTTGTAAAGCAGCCCAGAAAATGCTTTGTGTTTTGGACAAACAGATGCTTTGTAGAAGGACATAGACCAGCATTTGATCAGGTGAAATGAAAGCTCCAGTTTTGTTCTGTCTCAGGATATGTAGGGGAAGCACATTGCTTCCAGGCCACCCAGCTGATTGTAATAATTTCCTTTCGTGTGATTTTGCCGAAGTTCTGGTCATCAATAAAATGAGACGTCAGGAAAACAGTGACTCTTTGGGTGAAATATAGTAGAGCAGAAGTGTGGGCTAGACTGAGATAATGAATTTTAATTCCTGTATACTTACAGTGTGTATTTTTTATCGAAGTACCTTTTGCTTGATAGATGCCCCAAGTTATGATTGCCTAGTGGGTATTGTGTACCAAAGACCATTGCAGCTGGAGAAGGCCTGTCTTGTACTGCTGTTCTTCTTGCGGGAAAAAAAAAAAAATTCTTTAGAAGGGAGAGTTGCAGGTGAAATTTGCTGCTGTTAAAATTGCACATTGGTACCACGGAATGTTAATTTTTTTTTTTTTTCGAGCTGTCCACAGACAAACAGTGGTTAGCTTGTGAAAGTAACCCACCAACGTATTTCTTACAGCTGGTTACACACATCACAAAAATTTTTTGTTTGTTTCTTATTATGACCTGCAGATATGTATGATCTTGTAAACGTGTCGGAAAGGCTTTAATGTGCCAGATCATTGGTTCTAACCTACAGAAACATCCAGTGGTCAGACGTCTGAGAAAGGAGCACAGGAGCAAGAAGGATACTGTGGTGCTTCTCCCAGTACCCTCACAATTTCCACCAATGCAGTGCTTAGGAGTTTTCTGAGCTAGGTGATGTATCCATATATTAGTAGCCCTTAATGGGCTTTCTTCAGTGAATTTGTAGTATCACTTTTTCAAATTACCTAAACTTCTTGCTGCTACGGTACTGAGCAAGAACTCCAGGCCTACATTATACACTCTGTGGAAAATACTTGCTTCACTAAAATTGTGCTGATTTTGTTGGCTATTAACTAGGTTTAGTGTTAGGGGACAGAATGATAATGCTCTGTTTTCAAGTTTTTTCTCCTTTTATATTTGGGTCCTGTGTATGTCTTCTACAGCTGTTTACTTTTTTTTTTTTTTTTTCCCCTCTGAAATGCCCCATTTAGGCTTCAAGAAATGGTATTATCTGTGGTGGTAGCCAACAGGCAGCAGTGGGGACTTCTTTGTGGAAAAAAAAAAAAAGACATAGGTGAGGGCAAAGGCCATCTTGAGTTAATGACAATAGTTGTTCATCTGGGCTCATCACTGGGTGAAATTTCAGTTTACAGTGAAGGAAGAATGGCATGAGAAGATGCAAATGAAGTGGAATTTCTTTTCTGAGACATACTAAATTAAAAAAAAAAAAACACTTTAAAGGGAAAATCATACACTTAAGGTAGATGAATTCCCTAAATTATCACAGATATCTCCTGTTGCCTGCCCTCTGTTATGTTTGTATGCAGGCAATTCCCTTAGAATTTCTCAGTGCTCCTTATGTACCAGTGCAGCAGCATAGCTGGTGCCAGACACCTTGCAGAAGAAAAGTAACTTTCTGCTTGCTGCCATTGAAAAAGGGATTTTTATAACACCTAGAGAGTAGTGAAGTGGAGCAGAGAGAATGGTTTTTTTATATTCAGCCATTGTTTCATCATAACTAAAACAGCATTATTCTATCTGCTGGACAGCAGTGCTCTTCTGGCCCAGGAAGGAATGTTCCTATTCAAAACAGTGCTTCAAAGAATATTTTTGTCTGCTTTTTATTTACTGTAATGGCATTTCTAACTCAGTGTACAAAGCCTACATAAACTTCAGATTGTTTCTTCTTTTCTAAACACTTAAAAAAATTTTTGTCAATCTGTGTTTGTCAATGGAAAGGATGTTATTAAGGCTGTGAGACCAAAATTTGACCCATTTCTTATGGTTTGCATGGTGGAGATGTCTACACTAAAAGCTTTTTCTCCCCTTGCTTATATCATCATAGAGCATTTATTTTAAATAATTTTATCTTGCTGTCTGCAGGTGAAACAGGTTAAAGGCAACAATATAGAAACCTTGATGAATAAATGACTTGAACTACAGTACAAGGCAATGAAATTCAGGGATAACACTGTGCTACTGTTACCATTTTGAAACTGAAGTAAACTGAAACATTTCTGAGTGAGATGGAGTAAAAATACACTGTTATCTTAGGTTGGTGATGAGTTCTGCTGAGATCAGTTGTTGGTCTCTAAAAGCATGTCAGATGACTGAGTTTCATAACAAAGCATAAATTTTGCATGGTGTGTCCTCTCCTCAGGAGTTTTGCAATGTGACTTGAACAGCTTTACTCTACCTAGTCCTCAGTAGTGAAGGCTTTGAAAAGGAGAGCTGGATCGAAAATGTTGCTGTTCTGAGGATATCTTCCTGCCTGTGGACCACTGAGAAAGAAAAGAAACAGATCAGTAAAGTTGTGGTAGGAGACAGTAGCTGTCTGTGGACTTACAAATCCAGGAGAGAGAGAGCAGAAGAAGGGAAGGTGCATTTATTTTTATTTGTGAATATAGTTGAGACTATTACTAGTGTTTTATGTACACACAGTTTTGGTATCAGCAGTTGAAAAACTCCAGCAGATGTAGAAAGCGTCCTGAGAAGCCAGTTCAGATACTGGGAAGTAAGAGAGTGATAGATTAGCAAGGCCAAGAGGAAAGAGAAGTGAAATGGAAGTATCACATATAAATATTTCAAAATGGGGTTTCATGTCATAGAACTTCCTCATGCTTCCATCTATATACACATAGAAATCCGTGTTAAAAATACCTCATTTTCTCCCTTTAATTTCCTCCATTTTGACCTCACCATTGCAGCAGAAAAAAAGAACAAGGTTAGCTCTGCTAATGGCTTCTTACCAAGACTTTAATAACGAGGCTTTATAGTGTCTTAAAGTACTTCTAACCCCTCAATAAATAAACTGTCTTTGTTATAATAACAGTAATGCTCTTTAGCACTTACGTAATTTCTTTAATCTCAAGGAGATTTACCTTCATTATGTAGTTATATCTACCATCAGCCACTAAACTAGTGGAGAAAAAAGCAGAGAATTCAAGTGACATGTCTGTGTTTACAAAAGTTACTGTTTTCATGGGTGGCTTGAAACTCAAACTACTGGTTTTCAGCACTCCTGCAGTATTTCATTAAAAATGTTTCCACATTGCCATTCTTGAAGTCTTTCCTCAGATTTGATCTGCATATGTTTCTGATTGCCCTGCAGCACATTTCCCTGACATCTGCTGTCAAGCTAACCGTAGCTAGATGTAGGTAGAAGAAGCTCTGGTTCTTCCAGCGGGCTCCTTGACCAAAGACTGGCACTACAGTGCCAGGAGACCCAGCAAGCAAAAGGAAAGGAAAGGAAAGGAAAGGAAAGGAAAGGAAAGGAAAGGAAAGGAAAGGAAAGGAAAGGAAAGGAAAGGAAAGGAAAGGAAAGGAAAGGAAAGGAAAGGAAAGGAAAGGAAAGGAAAGGAAAGGAAAGGAAAGGAAAGGAAAGGAAAGGAAAGGAAAGGAAAGGAAAGGAAAGGAAAGGAAAGGAAAGGAGAAGAAAAGCCCTCATAGATTTGTATTACAACTGGATAAAACTTTTAAGTCAGAATTTTTGACATTTTTGCCTAATGGAAATTTTTAACAGGAAACTGTTTACTGCGCTTATTTATTTATTTATTCACTTTTAAGGAAAGGTGGTATAAAAAGTTGTTTTTTAAAACGGTTTTCCATTACTCTTTGCATATATCTAAATCACTGTGGTATATATGGAATTACAGGAAGCATGGTCTGGATAACTCATGTCTTCATACTTAATGTTGCCAATGCTCAACAGCCAGACTGTACCTCTCATGATGTACTGTATCTTCTCTGGTAGAGGGATAGTCCACAGTGCAGCACAGGAGTTGTATCTGCAAAACTACATTTTGGAATTGAAAGTTTTCAGAATTCATCTTTCTTCAGAAAGTTTTGCTGTATCAACTTTCTGCAATTTTAGAGAAAAATGAGTATTGAAACACTGAATTTATCCAAAGATTGAAAGTCCATTTTTTTTTGTCAGTTCAAGCACATGTATAAAATTAATCATTATCCACTAATTTAGGATTTTTTTTCATCCACCTACTTGTTCTTTGTTTAAATAAAAGACAAAAAATAATATCCTTGGGAACCTTGGAACAAAGTACAGAGTATTTTACATATCTGGCCTGTATAATCTAATACAGTAGTACAGTGATGGGATGTAGCAACTGTCTTTAACAATTTTGTTCCAAAATGGATGCTCTGTGTGTTAAAACTTGGAATGCATTCAATTCGTGATGCATTTATATGGAGTTGAATAGTTATAAGGAATAATTATACAGGAATCTTTAACTCCTTACATCAAGTATTTCAAATTAATTAAGTATATATAATTGTAAATACAGGATGATGCTGTGATTGATACTGAATTAAGTATTTTGGGTTTAACAGGTATAAATATTGATGTAGCTGCCATTAGTCATTCAGATTGTGTGGGAGTATTCAGGGTCCATTCTCGTACATTAACTATTAATTTTCTAAGTATGAAAATATGATTGTAATGGTGGACCTTTGAAATACTGAGTAAAAGCCTCATGTAGGTGCAAATAACATCAAAACAGTTGTGGGAAGATCCAACAAAGCATACTTGTTAAAAGTAGACACAACCAGGAAATTGGGGTCAAGATCAGCCCCTGAAGCAATTCAGCAGGAGGACTAGTCTTCATTAAGCTGTAGACCAATTACAAAGTCAGACTTTTAAAGTGCTGTCAGATCTGCCATGTAGGTGACATATATAATCTATCAGTGATCTCGAGCAGATATTTTCTATCTCCTAACCATTAACTACAGTGTAGACATCCTTAGCATGAGACATTGTTACAAGTTCCTAGGGAGATAACAAATAGAAACTATCTGCCGTACTCAGCAGGAGCAAGGGCTTAATATTCTTAACCTGCTGCAAGCAATACAAACAGTTCATTAACACAGTTGCTTATATGAGGCATGTCTGTATTTTGTTCTTTATTAAGCTTTTTACTGTCAGCAGCTCTAAAGCTAGACATTTATGCAAATAAAAACATGGAAAAGATCTCTGGTTTACCTTCTCTGAAGTGTTTCCAAATGCCTAGTTACACCTGAGTTTTGGTTTAGTTTTGCTCTTTCTCTTTGGATGGAGAAACCCTGAGCAGTCATTTATTGGAACTTTAAAAACGTATTGTCCCAAACAGAAATAAATTCTTTTCTGTCATCACAGTTAGTTTAGAATTGATAGAAATGTAAGCAACAATCTGAACTGTGCCGAGATAAAAAAGAGAATTTGTTACATTCTGATGTAGAATTTGATTAGAACTGCACCTTTGTGCTAATCTGCAGGGACCCAACTTCTTCTTTCTTATTTTTCTGTAGCCTTAGGATTCATGTGAAATGCCATCTGTTAAATTGCTAAACTCTGTTCAGTGCTTTTGTGAGAGGAAATGTCTGTCTACTAGGAGTTAAAGTAAATTATTTCTATTTATGTTTGTAACCTTGAGATGTAAGTGGGAATGTCAGCCCTTCTGATTTTGGCATTCTCTCGAGCAAGGCAAGTGATTCTGGCAGCATAATCTTATTTATCTCTTGTCAGCTCCAGGTGGTTTCCTTAGTCTATATCCGGGATATTTATTCTTAACAGAATTATTTCCTCCTCAGCCAGGCAGATCTGCAGTGTCAGCATCTCCTAGTTCACGCTCTAGTACTGTAATCCACAATTGAAACAGACAAGATGAATGTAGGCATAAGGAGAAATAATAGAAAACCAAAAGACTGAGTTGACAGAACTAAGCAAGTAAATAAAAAATGTAGAAAAAGATTCATGAATGGAAATGTGAGTAAGGGAATCAGATAGTTCCTCCCTGCCCCCCACTTAAGTATTAATAGTGGACAGAAATTTATATACAGTGTCAATTACTGTAAAATGCTATAAAAACATGGGAAATAAAAATGCAGTGATGTGTCTGCTCTTTTTAGGTCTGAGTCAAATAAGCTCACAATTATATATGCTTAATTCTGAATCGTGAGGAATTACCATAAATTATACACGCCCTTAAGTAATTCACTATTGCTGTTTCAGGGGAGCAAATCCAAACATGCAATAGGCAAAAATGTGTAGATATTTCATTCTTCATTTTCCAGCAGTTTTCTTAAATATTGTTTGAGCCTTCTATTATATGCTAATGCTAGTATTTGGTGAAATCAATCTCTATACAATTTAACAGCAAGGTAATACACACTGTTAATGACCATCATCTATCTCGTCTTGAGATTCTTATTCTATTTCCTTTCTGGCTAATCACTATCATTAATGTACCTTAATGAAATGAGATAAATGTGAAGGGTAGGGTCAGCTCATCAGCGGATGTAAATCAGTGCAGTCCAATTGATTTCTATCAGCTCACACCTATTTACAGCACTTCGTAACCTGGTGCAGAGTTTCAGAATTAGAGTTAAATGCTTAATGTTCTTTTTGCTCTTAATTTTGACTCATAAAGCTAACATGTAGACATAGTCCAATTAATTAAATGGAAAGTACATTTGTGTATCAATGAATAATGTGAAGTTTTATTTTGAAACTGGCAATTTCAAATGGAACTACAGCCATACCTAATGATTTACTTAATAATTTATTTGACATCTACATTTTAGAAATGAATCAATCAGGAGCCAGGAACTGGTTCACACTGATAGCTTGCATTTACTTACTGGTCTATTTCATGAATTCATTCTGAAAGTAATTGCTGAAAACTTGTGATAAACTTTCACCGATATTCTGAGTTTTGCAATTTTTTATTTTACTTGTTGGTGAGATTCAGAAATAGGTAATTTAATATCTGATGGATATGGTGAAAGCTTTTAGCACTTGTGAATTTAGACGCCTGTATCTAGCCGTAGCCTTTTTTGTTTAAACCAGCTTTGCTGGTTAATTTGAGGCTACATGAACTGAAAAAGTAAAGAATCCGCTTGAAGGAAGGACAGCTGAGGTGAAACCATGACTTGTTTAAAACTGTGAATGCGAGGAATTATGCTGCTTTCATTAGCTGAATATCTGCTCCAATGTTTGAAACTTTTAGCTACATTTGTCTTTTCTTCAAGAAAGTCTCTACATGGAAATCCTAACATGAATATGTGATGTTATATTCTACTTTGTTACAATAATTGTATCTAATTATAGATTATTTCTGATTTTATATGTTCCTAATGTGGTTACATTTTGTGACTTTGTCTTAGGAAAGTCCATTTAGCTGTGTGTATAAGGAGTTATTATCCAGTTTCTTGACTGTAGTTCAGTCATCTGTCAAAACAAATATATACCATTTTCCTTAATCACTTTACATTTATTTTATGGGAAGTGCTGCATACATGACACAAAGTAGTGGAGAACTAGGCCTACAGTGCGTATAGTTTTATAACAGTCCTATCTTAAAATCTTTCTGATTGTCTGTATATTCCATTTTGTTTTTGTTTAGTTTTACTACACAAGTGTTGAAAACACTCTGCAGACTGTGTCATCTAAATCAGCTGAGAAACTACTGCTGTGGAATAACTGATAAAAGATCACTCTTTCAGCAGAATTATTATGTAGTTTCCAAAGAACTTGATTTTGCCAGGATGTCCTGATTCAGCAAACCACTTAGCAACACGCTTAATTTAAAGCATACATTTTCTAGCATCAGTAGCATTAATATACTTGAAGTTAGGTGTTCTGCTGTATGTAGGTTTCTAAAACACAAAGGTTTGAACACAGTTAAAAAAATGGTTGGTTGAGAATTTCAAAACGTTATAAAACAGCTGAGATTTTGAGCTCCATGTCTATAAACTTTAGATATTCTGCTAAGCAATCTGTGATTGTAGGCGACAGTGACACTTAATTCTTAAACTTACATTTTGCTGTGGAGGGAAATGAATCTTAAGTATTGTTGAATCCTGTAGCCTGATAGTTCTAAAAAGGCATCTTAAACTTTGAACTTATTTGTTTGGTTACATTGATTTGAAGCTGTTAAATCGAGCATCTAGAATTATTGACTGTTACCAGTTTGAAAGTAAATGATTCCCAATGGGACCTATTTCAAGGCTGGCATGAATCCAAGATACAAGCCCTCTGACTGTGTATACACATAACTCCCTAATCTCATCAAGCAGGTTATTTTAGGGAAGCCTAGTAGATTAGTAACATGATGCTTGGCAATTCATTAACGAAATGCTGTCAGAATAAATTAACGAATAACATATTGATATTTTAGGCTTATATTATGGCAATGTAATGCAGTTGTTTAATAACTCATTGTGCAAACCATTTTCAGTATTGTTGATGTTAAGCAGTGCCTGTGCAGTTACTATGTTATTCGATCTTTCATTTTAACAATAGTATTGATTTGGTGAAAAGCAGAATTAATACAAAACTCTTTTCTGACAAACTTGGCTGTTGCAGCCCTAAGAGCACTGGAACAGTGCAAGTTCTGTACAAGACTGGCTAAAGCGAACTTGTGTTTTGATCTGAGAGTTTGAGAAGTGTTCATTTTGATTTATAATAGCCTTTCTGTGAAGAATGTTATGACAAAAGCCTGTCTGGGTTATATTAACCAGGAATAAGCTTAACCACCTTCATGCAAAAGTGTATCATTTCTGTATCTACCCATATGCATTTTTATTTGTTAATGTAATTTAATATCTAGAATTGTAAAATGAATGCAAGTGCAATATAGTCAACGTCATTAAAGAACATTGTTAAAAATAAGTCAGGAGGGTGGGGGGGGGGACACCAATACAATTAAACATGAGTGACTTAATCATGTTTTCAGAAAGAATTGAAATAAAATTAGTCTCAGAGTATCTCCCACACTCTGAGGTTTGAACATAAGTGTGAACATTATCCTGGTAAATACTTGGAAATGTGCTTGCCCAGTTTTTGGCTTACCTTTACAAATGAATCTTTAGTGTGGACTTTCTTTAGGTTACCATGGGAGTCTTCTTTATATGGCTAATGACTTTGAAAAAGTTAACTAAGACAGAAAGAATTAGACCCCCTCGGGAGAGAAGATAATGAACAACAAATCTTATGCGTGTTTGTTTCTAGAACCTGTATACAAACAAGGTAAAAAATGAAGTCTCTGAAAACTAGTGATAATGTCTACTACTAGTATTTGAGTTTGCTGTTTGCACCCTGGTGAATTATGTTACTTTAAATATTCTTTTCAATTGATTTTTTGTTACCATGTGTGAGTTTCTTGTTCAGTCTATTGGAAGTTCCTCTCCAATCAGAAGTTGAATTCTCATCTGCATTAATAGGAAGCAGCTGTGCCAACCCAAAGCAAGTCAACTTACGCTACCTGCATTCTCAGAAGCAGCTTCGCTTTGCTACTTCACACATTTGTCTTTAGGATCTTGGTTTTTCAAATATTCTGAGATGGGGGCTGGAGCTGTGGCAGATTGGTGACCTACTGGGGTGAAAATGTCGCCCTCACCTGCAGAGCCATATTCCTTGTCTTGACTGAAATGGCAGTTTGATCTGCAAAGTTAGCAATCTGTTATGCTAACCTGGTTTGGTTTTGGTCTGTTATCTTTAAGGAGTTCTGTCACCCTGTTCCCCAANCCCCCCCCCCCCCCCAATTTTATGACCTGGATTATGCAGATCAGAGTGGATTATCATGTTTTACACTTTACAACCTTTGAATCTGTGAATTCACAAGTAGTTACTATGTTGACCATCACATACATTATTTTTTTACTTGAAAATGAAATATTCTAGTAAAAACATTGTAAATGAGTAATTGAAAAGTTGAAATGTGAAAGAAATTCACCTTAAATGGACAGCATGTAGATATGGGCAAAATTATTTAAGTAGCATCTGCAGGGAAGCAGTTGTCAGAACCATAAAATCATACTGCAAAACTTAAGGTGAATGGCCATTTCTTTTTCTCCAGTTACAAATTTATCAACCATGAGTAGTTTCATTCCATTAAGAAAAGACTGATGAGTGAGACCAGAGGCCACGCAAAGTCTGAAATTACAATTATATAAGACTTACTCTCTTTCAATATCACTTCTCTTTTTGGCACTTGCCACATTAGTGTTTCATGGCTCTCATTCCAGTAAACAGTAGTCACTTACTCACTCAGCCTGCCTCAAAAATAAATTTCTTTCTGCAGTCATGGGCATCAGCTTGTAGATGAATTATGTACTAACGATGAAGGCCTCTGTTGTGGCAAAAATCTCTTTTCAGTAAAAAAGCTCACTGTAGTGCCTCAGTAGCTCAGGAGAAGATAGATCAATGACAAACCTTTTCATTACCATTTGTTTCTTATTGCTGATGTCTTCTGTATCAGATCAGAATCTTTTGCTTTACTGCAGCCTTGGCTAGAAGAACTTCAGGATGAAGTATGTTGAATATGGTCCCTACTTTTACTTTATACTTTGTACATGTTTTATTCAAGCTGACTATGGTACTTTGGAGTATTGAAATTGTCTCAGAAATAGAGTATTAAAGAATTCTTAATAAACAAATGAGCTTTTATCTTACAACAGTAAGAATGTAAAGCATCAGCTTTCCAAATCTGGCCTATCAAACATGGATCATCATACATTACTTCCTTTTGTCATCTTTTGGGAATTTATCCCCAAACTATCTCTGGGAACAAATGCTCCTGTTAACATAAGAGTTGTTCCACTTTCTGGTCTCTCTCTGTCCTGGAAGTCATCTAAAAATATTGAAAGCTAATATTTGTCCAAACTGTCACTGTTGGTGGCATCAAGAGAACAGTACCCTTGATTACTTTTTCTCTTGAAGGACTTGAAACCCTGTGCGTGTCTACAGTCCGTTCAGCTTTTAGAGAAATAGAATCTACTTCTTAGTCTCATGCCAAAAACAATCTTTTCTGTCTTCATTATTTTGAAGTAAATTGTTTGCTTTTGTTTAATGAGGAGACACTTTTGCCACAAAATTTTTGTAAGGGAAACATGATCTTTTTTAATGAAAACAAATGTCTGATGAGAGAGTTCATCCAAAGCATAACTGTTTTCTATCTTGCCTGTCTGGCCAAACTATTTTGGAGTTCTTTACTTCCACATTGACTCAAAGAACAATCATTCATGTTGTGACTAGATGCAATCTTGCTACTTGCTCACCTAATTTAATGTCATACCGGTTAATAGTAATGACTGAATCACTGATTTCAGTGGAAAAAGATTTCCTCCTCATGATAAGCAGATAAAAAAGACCTAAAAGTGTCAGCAAGTAACAAAGGAAAAAAAAAAAAAAAAAAAAAAAAAAAAAAAAG
>VXAA01000923.1:206244-374412 GCA_013399115.1 Anseranas semipalmata | reverse complement strand
AAAAAAAAAAAAGGACAATAAGAAAAGGGATATAAAACCCCCAGAAAACTTAAGTTGGTGAGGCTGTTTCTCTTTCAGACTGAAGGCATGATACCAGCATAGTTCATGTACTTATTTTCCAAACCCTAACTTACCTTTTTATCTGGAAAAAGCCATATGGTTAGTGCTGTCTTCCAGGTACTTTTGCATAACAAGGCAGCACTGTACATGTTGTTGTAGCTTGCCATATTAGTTACAGTATGGATATGAGGCTGTGCCAGAGATCGTCAAGCTTGCAACTGGGTAGAGAGAACACAGAGTGAAACAGTATGTTGGAAAAGAAATGGAAAGAGCTTATCATAGCCACAGCACATTAAGAGCCCAACTGTCCTGCGGAGGAAGACACAGTATTTCTTATCTGTGACATGGTTTCTTTCATTCCTGAGTGGTATGCTTGTAAGAAGGAGTTTTCTTAGTCTAAGAAATGCTTCCTGACAATGTGATGAATTAATGCTTAAGTCTTGTTTCCCTTTAAGGAAACGGCAAAAAATCAGTTGCTAATTACTCTCTATTTCAGCAGTCCAGTTGAAGTTCAAGGACAGTACAGTGCAGATTCCTTCTTATCTATGCAAATGTATAGCCCTTTCTTAGTCATTCCATTAGTAATTTCTTGTTTAACAAGAAATCTTTGTAGGCTTTTCAGTCTGAAACCAATTAACACATTTGTTTTTACTTTGAACTGTGTTTTTCTTTATGTAACATCATGACTACTGTAAAGATGGCTGTAGTTCATCTGAAATTTTTAAAATTTGAGTGCACAGTTCAGAATGCTCATCACAAACTTAAAACTTAAGCAAAATGGGACATTTCTGGAAAAAAAAAAAAAGAAGAGAGAGAACTTTCACTTCAAATTTTTCACCTTTCCAAATCTGATCAAAGTAATGAAATTATTTAAAGTAAAGAAATCAACAGAGCAAGGAGTAAACATTCCTTTTGGAGTGCCTGCTGCTGTCAGTCTTCCTGAGATGGGTCATACAATCTGCAAAAGAAGGCAGGGATATTTTTACCATTACCTTAATAAAACCCTAAGCAGTTTCCTGATTGGTGTCTGCACCGTCCTGCTAATTGTCCTTTGTGCTCCTCCTCACCTCTGACTCTGTGGCAGTTGTGGAAATCTGAAACTTCAGCAACACAGAATCACAGAATCACAGAATCACAGAATATCCCGAGTTGGAAGGGACCCATAAGGATCATCGAGTCCAACTCCAACAGAGTCTGGGCTGTGCTCTAATTTTGAGGGAAGATCTTAACTGCCATAGTAGGTAACTAAATAAAAATCTCAATTGACAAAACCTTTTGAAAAAGAAAACCAAATTTCATAATGCTCACAACAGTAGCAGAAATCAAAAGGTCATATTGGAGCATCCATAAAAAGATCTACTTCTTTCAAGTAAATCTCTCTCTTGGCATTACCTAAGCATGCCCATTAAGTCAGAACATTGTCCAAGGCTGATCTTGATTCAAAAATTTTCAAACCAGTCTCCAAAATTCTGCTAAGGAATGATAGCTGAATCAATTTGGTCATTATTATCCAAAGGTGTATCAAAAGCAGACATGGAGGGGATGTATGAGTTTGTGGTAGCAGGGAAGAAAAAAAAAAATCTCAACTAAAGGAGTTAACACCAAGAGAAGTTAAGTCATCCCATATAGAGGTCTGTTTCAGACTCCTTTTGTGGTTTGGCTTGAACCATATTCCTGGAGTTAATCCTGCTGGAAGGAACTCTATGTTCAGATTTCTTCAGTTATCTGAAACTCAAGAGAAGTTTCAAAGTTGCCATTCTAGTCAATAGTGAGAATGTGCATGAGCACATATTGGCCTTGATTTAAACCATGTGAAGGTTATACAAAATCTTTTAAATGACTTCAAGGCATTTGGATCAGGCATAGTGTAAAGCTACATGTCGAATTTCAACAAATTCAATGAAAACATTTCAAAATTTTGGCAGAACTATTCTAAGTTCCATATTTACACATATAAAGGCTATTTAAAATGTTTGTTTCACCCCAAATTGGAATTTTATGTAACATCACATTTTCTGTTTCATAATCTTGGTATGTTTCTAGTATTTCTTTAGATCAGACAGCAGAGCAAGAAGACATTGCATAGATACTGAAAGCTTCTGCAAAAATCAGAGATACCTATGAATGCACTGGGGACAATTTTTTGATGGAGGTTCTAGTTGGACTGAAGTACTCTGCTGAATCCTCTGTTCAAGAATAAAGCAGAAGGGGTCAGAGGTAGTTAATGGCAGCATTGGCTTGACCATGAGTTTAAGAGTTTAAGCTGCTGTGGGAAGACAAAAAGGCAAGTAGCAGAATACTACCACTGTACCTAAGGAGAGTGGACTTTGGCTTGTACAAGGAATTGGCCAGTGGGATCCTGTGGCCATTCCCTGGACTTACTCCAGTATGTCTCTCTAGTTCTGGGGAGGCCAGCACTGGACCTGGCACTCCAGATGTGTCTCACAAGTGCAGAGGGAAGGATCACCTCCAGCAACCTGCTGGCAATGCTTTTCGTAACACAGTTTAGGAGGCTGCTCTGCAAAGGGCACATTGATGGTTCATGTTCAACTTGGTGTCTGCCAGGACCCCCAGGTCCTTTATCACAAAGCTGCTTTCTAGCTGGTCAGCACAGCCAGTACTTGTGCATGGGGTGATTCCTCCCAGGTGAAGGATTTTGCATGTCCTGTTGTTGTGCTTGATGATATTCCCGTTGGCACGTTTCTCCAGCCTGTTGATGTCCCTCTGAAAGGCAGCATAATTCCATCAGGTGTATCAGCCTCCTCATCAGTTTGTATTGCCTGCAAACTTTCCAATTCTCAACCTTCTTTGCTTTGATATTTAGCAGTGAAATGTGCTTCCAGGTCTCTGTAGCTAGTAGAGATCGAGGACAAAGAGGTACAAATTTCCACAGAGAAGGATCAAGTTAGGGTCTATGTATGCAACATCAAACAAGTAATGAGTAGCAATGTAACAATGTAGTAAGTAACACCTGCATGGGATTACATGCAAGGGTATTGAAACTGCTGACCGATGTCATTGTGAGGCTGCTATCATCTTTGAAAGGTCATGGCAAGTGGGGAGGTCCCTGACGACTTGTGAAAGGCAAGCATTATGCCCATCTTCCAAAGCAGCAAAAAGGGGGGCCCAGGAAGTTCCAGGCTGATCATGGAACATGTCCTCCTGAAAGACTTGGGCTCCTCACCGCAAGAGAGATGTTGACTGACTGGAATGGCGCCATGAGGGGAAGGGGGCAGGAACATGGGGCATGAAGAGAGGCTGAGGGAGTTTTGTTTTCTCTGGAGAGGAGAAGGATATGAAGTATCTGATTGCTGTTTTAGCTATCTAAACGGGAGGGCATAGAGAACATGGGGCCAGACTCCTCTCAGAGGTAACAGTGACAGGATAGGAGGCAACAGTTTTGGGTTGAAGCAAGGAAAATTCAGGCCAGATTTAAAAAAAAAAAAGTGTGTGTGTGGGGGGGTTCTGGTGGTTAGGCACTGAAACAGACAGCCAAAAGAAGTTGTGCAATCTCCATGTTTGGAGGCTTTTGAAACTCAGCTGACCCTGAGCAACCTGATCACGTTGAAGGTATTGAGGAAACGCCTTGAGGGGGAGTTTGGATTAGGTGGTCTCCAGAGGTTCCTTCCAACCTAAATTATTCTATATTTTCATGAGAACTACAAAAATAAGAAAACAGTTAAAATTCATTCTTTTGCACTATTGCTTATGTTTCTTTATTTGTAATAAAGAACCACCTGTAGAACAGCTGAATTCCAGTCAACACAAAAGAGTGAAGTGCCATCAGCTTTAAGTGCTGGCAAATGACCATCCTCTGGTTTAACGGGAAATGTGCAATCTGGTTGCGAAAAAGTGGAACTGGATTCCTGCAAGGGGCAGATCGCCTGCCGACTCTGAGATGTAACCTTTGGGGAAATTAAAGAGATGACTCAATGTAATGCACAGTGTGCCTGCACAACCAGTAAATCAAAAGGGACAGGGTCACAGTGCATTCTTTTTTCTCTTACCTGGCAGAGGATTTTGTTTTCAATTAGAGTATAGAACAAGAAATGGAATTTCAGTTCACAAATGTGACAGACTAGTGACTGAAAAGCCTTCAAAAGAAGACAAGAAAAGGTTCTTTAAACATTACAGGACATAAACTCACAAACATGTGGATATTTCTGTTTTTAGTTTTTTAGCAGATCATCTACATTGTCCTGTTAATGTTGAGATTTCTCATTAGGTTGCTACATTTATCATGAATATAATTATATGATATGGTAAAGGTTTCTGATTCATAAATTTTGAAATGAAGACCTAAAGGATGTAGATGTCCCAGACAGCAACCAAAAGTGAATGATATAAGGTTGATCTATAAATAGGAATGCAGTACTTCTATCTAGATTAAGGTGAGTTGAACAAAATGTGAAAATGCAACTTTACAGAGCTGTTGGCATTGGTTATGTAAATAAGTGATGTTAACAAATGAAGATCACTTATATTTTTGAAATCTTTAGTCATATTTATTATAACAGTATGTCATTGAGAGCCAAACATATATGAAGGTAACATTCAAAATGATGAATGTAGGTGCTGGGCATCTCTGAAAATCCCACCAGTTTTGCATTATGATTCATATAAAAATATTGTTTTATTAATATTTAAAGCACTATTAAAATGAAATCAGAGTATACTTTATCAGTTATGAACTGTTTTTGCTACATTAGCTAGACACTGGAAAGTCATCATGATCATAATCTATTGCATGGGTTGACTCACCAGACACCCACCTTGTCACTCTCACTCCCACTTCTTAACAGGACAGGGGAAGAAAATAAGATGGACAAGCTTGTAGGCTGAGATAAAGGCAGTGTAATAAGAAAAGCAAAAGCCATGCATGGAAGCAAAGCAAAAAGAGGAAATTTATTCCCTATCTCTTGCCCACTCCCAGCCTACTGGCCTTTTGAGGAGGGTTTGGAGAGACAGCCTTGATGCTGTGAGAGCAATACTCAGCAACAGCTGAAATATTGGTCTGTTATCAACAAAGTTATAGCTACAAATGCAAAGCACAGCCCTATATGTCTGCTATGAGCAAAGTTAACTCCATCCCAGCCAGACCCAGTACATATATCAAAAGGAGGTGTTCAGTATTATGTCTGAGTTAATGATCGTCTTTAGATATCTTTAGATAATAATATCTTTTTCTGTTCACATGTGAGCATTTGGAAAAGACATTTTAGAAAACACAAAGGGACATTATATCTGACATACAGCTAGTGAAATACTCATTTTAAAAAATCATCAATTTTTTTAAAAAAATGATGTATTTAAATTTTGATTACAAATGAGATTTAAAAGTCCTGAAATCTGATAAGGTATTCATACTCCACCTCTAGCCAGCAGTTTCTATTGATTAGTTCTCACAGCATTTTACTGCCTTCCACTTTCACAGTGGTATGCCCCTTACTGTGAGAAGTGAGCTGTTTATTATCATCTTCTTTTTTTATAACACAAAATATTCATGTACAAGGCTTAAAAGATACATTTTTAACAGAAGAATTACATTCGCTCTTGTCTTCTTCAGAGCAGGCACTTCCAACCATTCTCATATCCTACAAAATCAGTTTCAGAATGCAGAGAGAATTTTTGTGGTGGCTGTTTCTGAGCAGAGAGAAGGGTTTTTAATTGCTCTGCAGAGTCATCCAGCAGCCTTCTATTTCTTCCATTCATCATTGTAGAATATCAGTTTAATTACAAAATCTCCTATGTAATCAATAAGTGAACACATAATCAATAAGGAAATACTTAAAAAATAAATGTAAACAATACATTAATTGCAAACGTTAGCTTTGTTCCTGAATCTGTACATGCATCCAATGTAAAGATCTCAAAGCATTCATGTTAATGACACTGCTTACTTCAGCCAGTAGCATGTGGATGATACCTTTCAGACACTATAAAATTATTTCTGGAGGAGATTGTCATTGAACAGTAGTGCTTTGAAATGTTTTCCAACATGAGCATCAGACAAAGATAGAACATCTACTCTGTAGTTTATTTAATTCTGGTTATATCTGCCCTGTTAGCCATCTGTTCAACTTTAGATTTAACTTATTATTTTAATGAAATCTTAATTGCAGTTTACTAATTCCTATAAAGATTTCTTACTGACAATATTTAATCATGTAATCTTTTGCATTATTTATAAATGTGTTTTTCAACCTTATGTCTCAACAAAAGATATTTTTTTTTCAGTTAGAATTATACTTTATTATATTTATATATAATATAATAATATATTACACTATATATGTATTATTTTATTCATATATAATAGAATTTTTTTTCTGTAGTCTCACTGGTTTTAATTGCAGTTTGGGATGTGTGTAGACTTGCAAGGACATTTTATGGGCATTAGACCTTCAGTCTAATAATAATATATAATTCTAATAACTGAACTCAAACCTCCAGAAGATGATTCATCTCATTCTGAGATGTTGTTGTGGGTTAACTCTGGTAGGCAGCGTTAACGTGTTATCAGCCCTGTTTTGGTCACACATCTAAAAGACAGCACCATATGGGCTGCTATGAAGAAAATTAACTCCATCCCAGCCTACCCCGTACAGATGTCTAAGATAAGTCAGATGAATTGCATCTGTAAAGTGCTTATTTCTTCCCATTGACAATGGAAAGAAATTAATTCTTCTAGGGGATTCTAGAATTACTAGCTCAAATTGAGACTTTTTAAGAAAGTTTAAAGTTACAAGAGCTGAATCCCAGTATTTATGACTAACTGACCCTAAAAATATAGCCAAAACATCAAAGTTTAATGTCTGGGTATCAAATATGCACATGTATATACCTAGCTCTCTCCATTGTGTGATGACATGGGAAATATTAGAAGAATATTCTTTATGAGGATGGAGTTCACACCACAATTTCTGTGTTTTCTCCATTTTTGTGTCTTAAAGTTGTACTACAAGTGATAGTGCTTGAGCACTTGCAGTGTGTGGTTCTGACGTATTATCTTCTGACAATTCATTTTCAAGTTATTAAAAGAAGGCTGTATTGTAAAGTGGGCAGTATGCAATAGAGCTATGTTGATTTGAGGATCAAATCCTCAAACTACTTCTGACAATTTGTTCTCTTTGTTCCAGTGATAGTTTCACTTAAATGCTGAGTAGAATAAGGACGAGAATATAGCAGTAAGTACATTGCAGAGAAAATTTATAACAGATCCAGTGTTGAACTGTTTTGGATTATATGGTCTCTATGGTCAGTCTGGTTCATATGATGGTCAAGTAGTTGCAATCAAAGTGTTTGCTTTGTCAGACAAGTGGAAGAACAGGCTGTCTTCCTCCCTGCGTTTTCCATGTGAAATTCTCTGCCATGATTATATGCCAGCTCTTGTCAACTGACTGGCCCTAGACCCAGTTGTTCTTTATATACCAATTGCAAGTAATATAGTAAAGAAGCAATCTCCTCAGTTTGTATATTGCTTGAAGTCTAGTTCTTTTCCATCTGTTCTGCAATCTGCTGCTGTTGTTATATTATGAGACAAGTCAACCAAGTCCTCAGACTGGCTTCTGAGTTTTCATGACACTTTTTGCTTCCATTTCTTCTCAAAGGTACATGTAAGCATGGTAGATTGTTATTTCTTAAGCATTCCAACAGTTCCTATATCTCAGTCTGGTATTGTGGACTGCATCAGGACTGATATACACCAGTTATCTTCAACAGATACGAAACTAATCATACATAACAGAAAAATATTTCCTGTTCTTTTGCACCTGTAAGTAACTTTAAAGAATAACTTTTTTTCATATGAGAGTTTCCTAATTCATTTTGATTTAGGCACAGAGTATTGACTATGTGTATACAGACCGTAGAACTTGGACAACATTTTGGAACAAAACATTTACAGATAAAATGTTTCAGAAGGTCGTTATTTAGGGTTCCTTTTTTGGCTGTATCAAATTGCAGTATCTATCTTCCAGTAAATAAAGTCTTGTTTTTTTTTACAGGCTGAATTATTGTTTCTGCTGACATAGTTCTTTGAAAAGCCTAGTAAGTCTGACTTGCTAATGCCATTTTTCGTTTTCATAAGACCCTGCATATTCCTCTCTGCCATTGCATAATGGCGTTCCAAGCTGTCATATTATTTAAATTCCTTGAACAAACTAGTTTCAGTATCCTTTTATCTGCACACCCAGCAAAGTATCTGTAAGCACCTAGACACATTTCCTTTTCACTGGTTTTGGCTAATTGATTATCACTTTGTGGTCCTTGTCAAATTCAGTATTTAAAATCTTGGCGTGCCAAGGGATGCCAGCACCCACTGGTGGAATCCATGGTGCAGCTGCAAGAGCCATTAGTGTTCATGAAGAAATCAACTGAGCAGAGAGACACAAGCATCTTCTGTTCCTAGTAAAATTCTCCAAGGGCCTCTGCTCCACTTTTTAGGCTTTGCCTATATACAACACATAGATCCTATAGGAGACAGTTTATGTTTTCAGTTAACTTTACTGTTACCATTTGGACTTGTTCTGTCTCTCAATGTCAAAAAAATTCACACAGAATCACAGAATCACAGAATCACAGAATCACAGAATGGTTGAGGTTGGAAGGGACCTCTAGAGATCATCTAGTCCAACCCCCCTGCCAAGCAGGGTCACCCAGAGCACATTGCACAGGATCACATCCAGGCGGGTTTTGAATATCTCCAAAGAAGGAGACTCCACAACCTCTCTGGGCAGCCTGTTCCAGTGCTCTGTCACCTGAACCATAAAGAAGTGCTTCCTCATATGGCGATGAAACCTCCTGTGCATCAATTATACCCGTTACCCCTTGTCCTATCACTGGCTGCCACTGAGAAGAGTTTGGCCCCATCCTCTTTACATTGTCCCTTCAGGTATTTGTAGAGATTAATAAGATCCCCTCTCAATCTGCTCTTCTCTAGGCTAAACAGGCCCAGCTTGCTTAGTCTTTCCTCATAAGACAGATGCTCCAATCCCTTAATCATTTTCGTGGCTCTACACTAGACCTTCTCTAGAAGTTCCACGTCCCTCTTGTACTCGGGGGTCCAGAACTACACACAGTATTCCAGGTGTGGCCTCACCAGAGCTGAGTAGAGGGGGAGGATCACCTCCCTTGATCTACTCTCCACACTCCTGATGCAGGCTAGGATCCCATTGGCCTTCTTGGCCACAAGGGCACACTGCTGGTTCATGGTTAACTTGTTGTTCACCACGACCCCCAGCTCCCTCTCCGCAGAGCTGCTCTCCAGCAGGTCAGCCCCCAACCTGTACTGGTGCATGGGGTTGTTCCTCCCCAGGTGCAGGCCCTTGTTGAACCTCATGAGGTTCCTCTCTGCCCAACTCTCCAGCCTATCCAGGTCCCTCTGAATGGCCGCACAGGCCTCTGGTGTGTATATGCATGGTTAACTTTTGTATTATTTGTATTACTTTAAAATACTTACATTTGTCTTATTTTGTGAAGGATATGTAACAAATACTGAACTATGTAATGATGTGAAGAAAAAAAAATTGCTGACTTCCTTCTCCAAACTGTTCAAGGTGATGTATAGTGGCATATACTTTATTTTATTGAACTCTAATAGAAGGATAGAGAGAGGAAAATCTTGGCTGTCTGAATAGAAGTAGTCTGTGCCAAATCCTTGCCTACTTCAGCACTGTGTTATATGGGTGAGGTCTTCCCATAATAAAAAGAGACCTTCTGAACTAGAAGACCAGAGCAGTCAGCTGTAAAGTGCACTCACTCTGTAGTGCCCTTTTAAATTTTGTTCAGATATTTAAGTTGGGTAAGCTCTGTTTTTGATAAATATTTAGGTTTAAATAAATAAGTTTAAATTAATGTTATTTAAAATAAACAATCTTTAAACAATTTATGTAAATAAGGCCTTGAGCAATCTGATTTAATGTCAGTTAGCCCTGTTTATCATGAGGGGGTGGACAAGATCATCCCTTGAATTTCCTTCCAACCTAATATTTTTTTCCTGTGATTTTACCTACTTTGTTTAATTATTGCTAGTTGCTTATTTGGTGGATCTTTCAGTACTCTAATAGCTACTTAAGAAATCTTCATCTTATCCCCAAACTTTCATATAGTCTAATCTCCATTTTACTAATTCAGCCAACATCCCGCAAGCTCCACTGCAGGTATTACTGACTTACTGTTCCTTTTTTAGTGCACTTCTGCAATGCAAAGTAGATGGACTCTGCCCATGCCATCCATCCATTCAGTCTCAGATGTTATCATCTACTGGCCTTGCTTCTGACTCTTTCATTTCAAATATTAGTTATCTTTATAGATAAAATTTCAAAGAAATGCATCAAAAATATTAGCATAGTTGAATCACCTGTTCTACAACATTGACACTTCGGTAATATTATTCACAATTTTAATGATCATGATTGGTTCAGATAATTAAAAATAGTAATTACAAGTCCTACACAGTCTATTTTACACACTCTCTGAGAACTTTGCTTACATGCTCTGGGTTTGGTTCATAAGTTAATATGAGAAGTTTCTTGTGAAACAATAATTAAATTGAAAATAGAAAACAGGTAAATTGATGTGATTGATTAATTACATCTACAGGCGTAATTAAGCCCCAAATTACCTTGACTTTTACTGAAGGATGAATGTTTTCCTATCTGTAGTTAAACTTTGAATCCTCTAAAGGAATACCTGACCTTATTTTGTGTTGTAGTTTGAGATAGAAATACATTTTTATGAAAGAAAATTTTCGCAAAACAAGTGGTATTCCCAAGTGATTTGGACATGAAATGTTTTTTCAGTCTCACAAGAATTTTGGCAAATTAAAAGAATTTTCTGTCCTGAACCAGCAAAAGATACTAAATCTTGAAAATGCTTATGATACACAAGTTTAGAGAGAAAGCTGGAATGATTATAGTAACAGGTTAAAAAAAAAAAAAGCAAGCTAAATATTTCTGAAAATAAATAACTTATATTTCAAACCAAACCCTAAGATAATTTTCAATTTGAGAACTGGAAAGTTTTGCATTTTGAAAATAGGCTCATATTTTCAGATCTTTTTTTTTTTCCAGTCCATTCAAAGCAATGTTTTCCTTCAAGTGATTCCACACTCTGTATGACTTGCCATTTTAAAATAGTAAAGTTCTCCTGATCGTTTCTTTTTCTCATGATAACTTTGAGGAAAAAGACATGTACCAGTAGCACTGGCACTGCAAGCACACAAGCCAAATCATATATCCTTGTATCTTATATAAAAGGTAATGTGACTGGATTGGGAATTGTCATTTAAAGTCTATGTGTCAGGGAAATAGCCTTCTAGCCTACCTCTGTGCTGCTTCAGATACTCTGATGTCTCAGCAGCAAAACTCTGGAAACAAAAATGTCAAAATGAAAACTTACCACACTGTACTGATGTATTGCAAAAAACATTTGTAGCCTATTTAGCAGCAGTTACACTCCTCCACCACATATTTACATAATTTTGATGCAAAGTGTAAGGTGAGTCATATGTCATATCTCCACTGCTTTACAAATGGGCATCCATATGCAGATTGCATTCATCTGGACTTCCAACTCTCAAATTCAAACTACATCCAGAAGGTTGCTTTTAAAAGCAAACACTGATCCAACCTTAACTGTAGTGAAGCACCTCGTCTCATTCCAGTTACAAATACAGAGGTTCTTGCAGTGTCTTCCAGTGTTCAGTGAAACGCTAGGAGTCGCCTAGTCCATGCTGAAAGGACAGTCCTTTGGCCACTTGTCATTCAGCTGCAAGGTATTAGTGCAGCTTCCTGAAAATAAAGTGTTCATAGGATCCTAGAATCATAGAATATTCTGACTTGAAAGGGAACCAAAGGGATTGTCAAGTCTAACTCCTGGATCCATACAGGACCACCCAAAAATCAGACCCTATGTCTGAGAGTGTTGTCCAAACACTTCCTAACTCTGGCAGGCTCAGTGTTGTGACCACTTCCCTGGGGAGCCTGTTCCAGTGCCCGAACACCCTCCCAGTGAAAAACCTTTTCGTAACACCCAGCCTGAACCTCCCCTGTCACAGCTCCATGCTGTTCCCTGGGTCCTTTTGCTGTCACCAGAGAGCAGAGATCAGCACCTGCCCCTCCGCTCCCCTCATGGGGAAGCTGCAGGCCGCCATGAGGCCTCCCCTCAGTCTCCTCTGCTCTGGGCTGAACAAACCAAGTGACTTCAGCTGTTCCTCATACGTCTTGCCCTCTAGACCCTTCACCATCTTTGTAGCCCTCCTTTGGACACTCTCTGATAGTTTTATGTCCTGCTTATGTTGTGGCACCCAAAACTGCACACAGCACTTAAGCTGAGGCCGCACCAGTGCAGAGCAGAGGACAATCACTTCCCTTGACTGGCTAGCCATGCCATGCCTGATGCACCCCAGGGTATGGTTGGCCCTTTTGGCTGCCAGGGCACACTGCTGGCTCATATTCAACTTGCTGTAGACCAGAACCCCCAGATCCCTTTCTCTGGGGCTGCTCTCCAGCCTCTCGTCCCCCAGTCTGTACATGTAGCCAGGGTTGCCCCAGGTGCAGAATCTGGCACTTGCTCTTGTTAAACTTCATATTGTTGGTGATTGCCCAGCTCTCTAATTTGTCAAGGTCTCTCTGCAAGGCCTCTCTACCCTTGAGGGCATCAACCACTCCTCCCAATTTAGTGTCATCTGCAAACTTACTCAGTATACCTTCATGTCCTGCATCCAAGTCATTTATGAAAACATTGAAGAGAACTGGCCCTAAAATGTAGCCCTGCGGAACCCCACTAGTGACTGGTCACCAGCCTGATGTAACCCCATTTACCATAAACCTTTGAGCCTGACCTGTCAGCCAGTTGTTCACCCATTGTATTATGTTTTCATCTAGCTGTATGCTGGACATTTTGGCTAGGAGTATACTGTGAGAAACAGTATCAAAAGCTTTACTGAAATCCGGAAAGATTACATCAGCTTGCTTCCCTTGGTCAACTAGATGGGTGACCTTGTCGTAAAAAGAAATTAAGTTCCATAGGCAGGACCTTCCCCTCATGAACCCATGTGACCAATGACCGCATTGTCCTTTTGGTGTTTTTCAATAACTCCCAGAATAATTTTCTCCATAATTTTACCAGGCACTGAAGTGAGACTGACAGCCTGTAAGTGTTGAAGTAAGGCACATGGCTCCTGCTTCACCCAATCACTACAGTAGCCTCCTAAAATTCAAATTAATATTAGTCTTTATGAAGCCTTAAAACAGTGTCATTAAATAAGAAAAAAATCTACATTGTTTATAACAAATTATTAAAAATTTAGAAGTTGTATGAAGTTTTCACAGGTTTATTTTACATTATACACTTACAGATTTTTTTCAGAGCCAGATCAAATTCTTGTCAGTTAGGATTGCTGAGAATCTGTCAGCAGAACTCTGGGCTGTCATTTCTTTGTTCACTCAGTTTCATTTCATTAGCCTACTACATGTTGTCTGAAGTTTTCTGGCCTTTAATTATTTTAATTTATTTAAAAAAACTGTTTATCAATGGCTCAGGGAGATTTAATAAGTTAGGTAATGTTTAATATGCATTCAAAAGTTGCATTATCTGCGAATACTTTTGCTAAAATTTGCTAAAATATATGAAACAGATAGAAAGTACAAAGTTTTTGCTGGAATTTGCAGAAGTTTTAAATATTACCAAACCACTTTGCCAATACATTTATGTCAAAGTGGTAAAGTTGCAAGTACATAATTTAATTTTGTTTGTATTCTGGCAATGATATGAGCAGTTCTCTTTTTTTGAAGTGAATCATTTTTTTCTTTCAACTGCCAGTTCTGAGAATATTGCTGCACATCTCTTACCCCTTCCTAGCTGTGCTGAAATGTCAACACTGGGAACAGGCATGTGCAAGCCAAGTCCCATCCGAGGAGTTCAGGCAGTCCAGTGTGATTCAAAGACTTTCTTACTAGGATCTTTTTCAGTCTAAAAACAAAGCAACATTCTCTTTGTTTAAAGTAAGATGTTTTACATCATCTCTCTCATTGTAAATTACTAACCTAACTTAAACTTCCCAAACACCTGTTACATTCCTTAGTTTCTGTTAAAGTTATTTTCAAATTTTAGTAACTAATTTTTTAAACGTTGCTTGCCAAACAATTATCTGCATTTTAAGACAAAGCAAACCTATAACATTTAACAAGATGGTAGATGTAAAGAAAAAAACACACACACAAAAAGATTTACATTTTTCTAAATTTTAGAAACTCTGGGAAATTTTAGAAGCTCTCATTTTTCATCAATGTTCATGCGCATAATCTAGCTTGCTGTTTAACAACTTGTTGAAAATCAGCACTCGTCCTTCTCAGTATGCATATGGCAAGGGCTGAGACTGCAAACTTGTATGTCTGTGGTGTGTTATAATATGGTGAGTCAAGATCCCGTTTAAACCCTCAAAATGGGTATGCCCAAGGCCAGTTGTCCTATTTGTATTCCTGGGCACCTGTGCTAGCACTTTGGATCTTTTTACTGTAAAACTATTTTGATATCATAGTATAGAGGCAAATGGAGTGAATCAAATAAAGTATATCATGTACTAGCTCATACTGCAGACCCGTGGATTATTTACAGCAATTTTCTAGCCTATTAAAAGAGATACTAAAAAATGAAACAATTCTTTTAACTTGTTTGATTGTCCACTAAAACAATTTTCAGTAAACAATTCATTTAGCAGCATGTAAATCTCTTTATGCTCTCCCATAGTGTTAAACAGGCCTGTAAAAAAGGTAAGGGACAACTGTTTGTGTCATTGCTTCAGTAAAAGAACTTACACAGTTATAAAGTTTAAGTGGAAGCATAAGCAGCTACAAATAACCTGCTGCAGTGGTTGTGTCTGTGTGACTATGGAGGGAAGTTCGTAGGACTGTGTGATGTGTGTTAATGTGAGCCTTCATCTGTTAGCACAGTAGCAGTAGCATTGTTTCAGGCACTGCCCTTGGCTGAAAGGTGTAACCATTATTTGCTGCTGACATGCTAAATGCACTCTGCAGCCTTTTTTTTTTTGTTTTGTCTGACTAAACAGAATATACCCGTAGTGATACACAAAGCACAAGAACAGCAAAGATCCTGGAAAATTTGAAAAAGATATCCCATGGATATAATACATTTGAGCAATCAAACAATTTGTCAGACTCTCTTGTCAGTCATCTTTTAAGCTTTCTCTCAGACTATCTCATCCGTAGGAAGTGCTTTGTAGTGGAGCCTGTAGGAGTAGTACAGCATTCTGCATTGAAGCACTTAGCACAGTGATGGGGAACATTGCTCATCTATGAGATGAGAAATCTGGGTTCAGTTCCCAACTCAGACACTAATTTTCTCTAATTCTATGTCATTTAAAGTTTGACCTAAAAAAGGAAATGTAGGTGTATCAAATCCTGTCATGTAAACTCTCTAGGAGTATGTGCCAACACTTACAAAGATTACCTTTAGCCCATGGAGGCTGCATTCTTGCCGTAGTGGAGGTCCTCAACACTATTATATTTGCAGGTCTCTAACATTTTCCCAGTAAAGACGTGGGCTCTTCCTTTCCCTGGTGGTACCTCTGCCATTATGAGGTACCTTTTGCAAATCCTTTAGAAGCAGTCTGTTGGACCTCATGGATGCCGTAAGTGAAAATCATCTAAATTAAGCTCCTGCTCTGAATTGCTGTCAAATCCATTGATTATGGAGACAGCCTAGGAAGACTAGTGTCATTAGGCAAAAGTTAATGAGTGTGAATATCACCTAGCCCCTAAAGAGAAATCCAGACTCTATTGGGCTTGAGGATTGTTGGCATAGGACGTGTAAAAAATGCATACAGTGAGCAAGGAAATCCTTCAATTTGCAATAAAGGAGCTATATTAAGGACAGGAATATGTTTTCAATCCTGTCCCATCTTTCTTTAAGCACCTTAATTACCCTGTAGTTATGATCTAATCGAGACTCCTGTCCTGAGTCTCTGTAGCCTCTATAGAGGTTCATAGGATGCCCAAAAAAGACTGTTGTGGTTTAACCTGGCAGGCAGCTGAGCACCACACAGCTGTTTGCTCCCTCTTTCCTGTCCCAATGGGATGGGGGAGAGAATCAGGAAAAGGTAAAGCTCATGGGCTGAGATAAAGACAGTTTAATAGGACAGAAAAGGAAGGGAAATTATTATTATTATAAAATTATAAATTATTATTATAAATTATTATATTTGAAAGAATATACAAAACAAATGATGCACAATGCAATTGCTCACCACCCTCTGACTGATGCCCAGAAAGTCGCTGAGCAGCGGTGGCCCCCCGCCTAATTCCCCCCAGTTTTATTGTTCAGCATGACGTCATACGGTATGGAATATCCCTTTGGCCAGTTTGGGTCAGCTGTCCTGGTTCTGTCCCCTGCCAGCTCCTTGTGCACCCCCAGCCTCCTTGCTGGCAGGACAGCACAAGGAGCTGAAAAGTTCTTCACTTAGTGTAAGCACTGCTCAGCAGCAACTAAAACGTTGTGTTATCAACATTATTCTCATCCTAAATCCAAAACACAGCACCATGCCAGCTACTATGAAGAAAATTAACTCTTACCCAGCCAAAACCAGGACATCAGTGGAAACCATTTAACTTCTCTCAAACTGGAGGAAAGTGAGTTCCTTTCTTATATGTGAAAGTTGGCAAGGGATACACCACTCTTGAATCCAGCAATTGGAACATGGGATATATAGCATCAGTTATCCTTCACCTAAAGGAGGCTAAAACACATATTTCTCATCCTCTTTTCTTGTGGGGTCTGACAGTGAGATGCAGTTCTCTAACTTTGAAAGGGATTGAACCAGTGTTCCCTGGGATAGTGACTGGATTTCATGAGTTCCCTACCATTTAAGTTAGGGGCATACACCTCTTCTACATTAACAGACAGAAATGTGATTGCAGCGTTTTTCAATGTTTGCTGCATTTTTCAGTGGGCCTTGTCTACTAGGCAGGCTTGCAAAACACTTCACAAATGGAGCTCCGCAGGCAAACCAAGTGGGGGAATAACTACTTTATGGACATCAATCAATACAGGATGTGAGCTAGAAGCCAAATTGCTTATTCCTGTGGCGAGTGAGATGCTCCTGTACATGCCTAGCAGCAGAACTTTAAATGGCTTGGGAGATTTAAAAACTAAGTCCCCAGAGTAAGTTAGGCAGCCCTTGGGCCTGTAGGCTGATGATCAGAGGTTTTCAGAATCACAGTTCTGTTGCTGGATTTCAAAAACATGTATAAATAAGTTACCAACAAGCAGTGTTCAGTTGCAGCATCAATCCATTAGTCTCAGGTGTTCTGCACTGTGCCATGGATCTGTCTCAGGGGAGCCCTGCTATGGTCAAGCCATTATTGAATCCTGGGTTTGTTGTGTCTTGGAGATTAGCCTGCTGAGCCTCTTGCAGCTGTTACCTCTTTGACTCCTTGTCAAGCCAAATATCTGGTTCAGTGCCTCTTAATCCTCTCTGTTCTGGTGTCATAGAAAAAGTTTCACGTGTACCTCCAAGTATTGACTGAGAATGGCTACTCACTGTGTGACTTGGTGTTGTGCTGTCTGTACTATTGGCAGGTAGCTTTGTGTTAACGCCATTTTCATTATGGTGTGCCAGCTTATAGGACAGCAGGTCCCATCTCTGTGCATCTTCCAGTTCCTGGTGACTCCAGTTTCCAGCAGCAGAGGGATAGTTTTTCAGCTGAGCAAGTGCTACCACATTTCTTATTTGCCATTCTGTCATTTTAGAGTGCCAAATACGGATCAGGAACTGTATCTGCAGTCTTTTGTGTATGTTTTCAGTTACTCTGACACTCTTTGCCTCTGCTAAATCAAGAGTAATGGAAGCTTGTGGTGCCATGTCTAAATACACGTCTTTGCAGACTGTGTGAACTCCCACGCTGTCATTTGTTGGTCATTGTCAAGGCATTTCACTTTGTCAGGTGCACCAAGGAAGATGAATTCAATAGATAATCAGCTATTTAGGGGGAATGCCAGATAACAAAACTGCCTCAGAACAGCATGTAGCAGACTGCAGAACATGTACAGATTTTTTATCACTTTATATAAGACTAAAGACACCTAGGCCTGCTCTCCTTTTGGAAGAGCCTCAAGCTATCACTCTATGGATGCAGTTCTTGTAGACTGTACAGAACATGCTGTGTGCTATATGCCAGTCCTGTGCCTTAGATACTCTGTAGTACGTAAAAAGCCATCTGAAGGCTAGTTAAGATGTACCAATGCCCTGCAGGCATTAAATGCCTACACTAAGGCAACTACAACCTCCCAAAAGTGTCAACACTCTCACTGCAGTCCATGGAGATCTAGGGTTCAGTTCAGATGTGTCTGGATTGTCAGATGTGTCACAGGATTTCCCAGAGTTCCAGATCCCTTTGGATTATCAGCTGGAGACCAGGATATGTCACAGCACCTGGAATGATTTAGTCACAAATCTTAGTAAACAAATTAGTAAACAAATCTTTTGCCTAGCATGTCTACAGTAGGGTAAGGAAGAATCATGCTCTAATTTCCTCTTACTATCTTGATTAGGGCTCCATTGAGAGTTTGAATCCCTAGCTTACACTTAAACTTAAGTGTTTAAATTCAAGCTAAATCCCACATTTAGATTCCTGTGATGGTCAGGAAGACACCACCTCAGCCTTGAGTTTCAGCCATGGCTTTTCTTTCAGTGCCTGTGACAATGTTGATAGCATCACAATGGCTTGTACATTTGTATCCAACTTAAAAATGCTCCATGTACTTTCAGACTGTTAGTCATTTTGGCAGTTGCTGAAGAGTCATCCTTTGAAAAAAAAAAACTTTTGAAATCTGTCTGTGAAAATTTTCTCTGGGGTTACGCTGCTGTTTCCCTCTTTGTCTGTTCTTGTGCACAGTCTGTTGCTAACTCCAAGAAGTGATCAAATACATTGTGCTTGTACATCTTTTTCTGATTGCCTGTTATTAATTTACCTTTCACAACAACATGGATGTAGACATCACCTGATGATGATGTTTTTTGGACTTTTTTAGAACTATGTCTTTCTACCTCAGGTCTTTTCTTTTGTCTTTTGGTTCCTTTGCTTTGTCCTATTGTGTGAAAATGGTGGTCTACCTGCCATAGGCTTTGGCCTGGAAAAAGCGGTTTCCCTTGCTTAGCAACTTCCAGTTTTACTATCAAAGATTAATATGGGTTTGTCCCAAATCCCAATTGCAAGCTTGTCCTTTGTCTATAGCATTCACAAGTATGGGCTTCTCAGCCTTTAATTATTTAGTTATCCTCTCTGTTTCTGAAGAGCTTTTTACTCTGTTTTGAGCTTTAACTGCTGTGTTTTTCTAGTCAGTGTTTTCTTAGGTTGTGCTGCTCATGCAATATGAATGTACCTTGCTACAGAATTTGGGTATGGCAAAGCAAACAGAAGCTTTTGACAAACTATATAAAACCCGGGCTGATCATGAAAGCTATCTGGAACGCAACAGCCATTAGCCCTCACACAAGGTGCAGACATGGATCTTAGCTGTGAAACGGAGTAACCAGTTAGTTAAAGAAAAGTGCTCTGATCACTAGCTAAAAGAGAGAAAACTGTGGGGATAATTCCAAAATAGAATTAATTTTACTTTTGTTACTGGTAAAATATATACCCATGTAACATCATCAGGCAAGCATGGCTGTTCAAAAATATCAGCTACTCTCATTTGTATGTAAATTAAAACGTGAAAATTAAAAGTGGATTTTTTTTTTTAATTTTAGCAGCCAAAAATCCATATTTTAATTTTGTGAAAATATGAAATTTGAAATGAAAATAATACTGCGGAGACTGGGATGTAATGCTAATAGTTAATAAAATAGAACTGCATTTCATTACTATTCCTTAACAAGGTAAGGACAGTCCTAAAAATATTTCTCATGTTCCATAAAAAGTTGTAGTTGTATTTTAATCAGTAAATGCACTTAAAGTATGCACAGATGACGTTCTTATAATAATGTTATTTTAACTCTAACTGAAGGTCTGTCGATTTGCACATTTAATTGTGGTATTAGTTATAGATTATGATGCACAATTTATATTAGGCTTCTTGGATGCTTTCATGTTTCAAATGTTCATGTTTCAAATTTCAAAAAGGACTGTTACAATGATCTGATGCTTTCAAGGCCTTTCTATCTGAGTATCATATCCAGCTTATCCAATCTTCTTGTAAGCCTTGAGATACTTTCAACATTCATGAAAACATGACTACATAAAGAATTTCAATTTCCATTAAAAAAATAGTTTATGTCTAGTTTGATATCTCTTCTACTTGTTAATACCTATATACAGCGTTCAGTCACCTCGCAGCCTTTTTGGATACGTCAGCTCACTATATGCAATAGGGCTATAGGAGTTACCTTAGTGGCCCGTTTTTCGTGAGTGTTGTGCAAGTGTTCAGCTAGTTTCTGTACACCTGTAATCATATATAATGCATATGAGAATGTATAATGCATGTGAGAAATGGGAATAAAAAATGGTGAGAACTATGTTTTTTTTGCATGTGTTTCACACTGATATGAATGATAAAGATACCCATGTTGCTTTTGGGGGCCAGTCCTTACAACTGACGTTCACATTGTGCCTTTTTTATTAATGAGACACCTCCTTAAGCAATGCAGACTTGATTATTTTTCAGCTTCACAAGTTGTTACAAGACTGACATACCCAAGATCCAGAAAATAAAAGTAATTCCAATTGTTTCCCAGTTGTAGAGAGACTGGGAGAATGTATCTGAAAGGCTGTATGCTTGTCTGCTCTTACAGTCCTTTCCAGGTATCTGCTGTTGCCCTCTCTTGGAGACAGGAGGTTGGAAAAGAGAGACTCTGGACTGACCCAGTATAGCTGGTCTTGTGTTCTTAGATCCATATTTGCAACACGACAAATTTAGAGTATCAATAATCATATTAACTACATGGAACATAATTAAAAAATAGCTTGGAAAAACTGCTTTATTTTATTTTATTTTGTTTTGTTTTGTTTTGTTTTGTTTTTTATTTTTTATTTTTTTGTCATTCCAGCGGAAAATCTAAGCCAGTTGAATCTGTTCAACTGATTAGAAAAAATGCACGGTATTTTTTTAGTAACATATTAGCTAAAAGGTCACCAAATGAGTATAATCAAAAGAACCATTAGAGTATGCCATTTTACGCATCTGTCATGAAATCATTCATTGACATTGGTATTTCTACTCTACAACTTAGTAACTTATATCTAAGTAGCAATACAGTGTTGTACATGGATTTGTGTCAGCAAGACCCTGTATCCTGACCAAAAATTTAGATTTTAATAGGACTTCCCCAGGCAGTGGGATCAACTTGCACTGATCCAGTTGCATAGATATCATCCCTTAGCTCCTAGAAATTACAACATTGGGTATGTAATAATGGTAAGGTTTGAATAATACAACGTTCAAAGAAGTTGTTACATGCAGCTGGGTTGGTTGTGCACATCCTTAAATAGGCATAGCATTATATAAGCAATGTTTCTAGGTATCTTGAAAACAAAGATGTCACTTGGGAAGTTAAAATATATTACCTATCCTTATTCAATGCGTTGGCTCCTGAGGGGAGTTTTGTCTTCCTGAACACTATAAAAGCCTTTTAGCAAAGGATATCACTACATTAAAAGCTGTGCTTTCTCCCAAAGAGTTTTTAATCCAGCACTATTAATTTTACCGCCTTAACTGTCCTTTTAGCATCATGATGAATTTAAGAGTAGAGCTCAAATTACCGTGTAAGGTTTCCAATTCTATCTATTGCACTATTTAAACAGAATGGAAGTGCTTCTTTTGGATTTAAGTAAAATATATCTATGGAAATATATTGTATATATCAAGAAACAATGGCTTCTCACTGAAATTCTCTAAAAATTGCTCCCACTGTTGTGTTCAAAAACATGTGGTCATATACCTGGTAGAGTTAAAAGTCAAGTGACTCAATAATCTCAAAGATAAGTTAAAGATTTTCATTTTTCTTCATAAAGAGTTTGCAAATTCAGCAATACTGAGAATGCTGCAATTCCATTTGTACAGAGGAAGAAGTCAAAAGTGTAAAATAGTTTTTATTTCTAGAAGCCTTACATAATCCTAAAGCCTTTGCCTATAGTTATTTTAGCACTTTCAAAAGAGACGTGGGCTGTAAAATCAGATTCATATTTCCATTTCTAATTGGAATTGACCCATCGTAGTTCAGTACTATGTCAAGACTCAGATCTAGCAGAAAAAGTGATTATACAGGAAATGGGGAATCTTTCACGGTTAATCATAAATTTGGTCGCTAAAGCAAATTCTTTATAACTGCATTAAGCCAACGTGTTTAGCTTACAGTCTATGTTCTTGTTTCCACAGTGCATACATTATAACAGACTTCATGGGCATCAGGAATGAAAATTTTATGAAGGTAGCTGCAGTTGGGACTTGGATGGGAGATTTTGTCACAGCATGGATGGTAAGAAATACAATATTATATTTTAAAATATAAAGAAGGAGTAAGTTTGTTGGTTTCAAGGAATAGAGGAGAGGAGAAGGGAGAAACTCATTTTCTTGAAGTATTCAAGTATTTCAATTCAGAGAAACAGAAAACAAAGGCAAACAATGGTGAAGTGGCATAATGACAGGGTATTTAATTAGCTGGGAGTCCTAAAGAGTTTCAGCTGAAATGAACCAGAGCACCATTTTGTTCCTTCTGTTATGAGTGGGAATTTTGCCATTGACTTATGTAAGGACAGCATGGTGGCCCTTCTTTGCTATGAAATAATATCATGACTTGCTACCTGGTGAAACAGAGTTCAAGAAAAACAAGTTTAATGAAAAAGATTAAAAAGAAGAAAAATTAACTGAATAACGTGATAAAGAGAAATGGAGGTAAGAGAAAAAGTAAACCAGTTACTTCTCAGAATTTGAAGCCTGTTTGAAGTGAAACTATCAGATTAAATTTGTCTTTAATTTAGGGGTTTAGAAGAATAAACTTTTACAAAAGATTAGATGTATTCATGAGGCTGCTTATCACTTGGATTATAATTGTTAAAAAAGTTCTCTCCTGAAATGTAGGCTACCCAAATACCTACTTAGTGAAAGAGAACCAGAAAATGACCGTTAACTGGGAACAAAATGAAGCATATGCAAATGTGTTCTTATTGTTCAGGAAAAACATTTCTTAAACACAAAGTAATAAAAAATGAATTCATTTTTCTTTCTTTCTTTCTTTTTTTTTTTTTAAGTAGGATTAGATTTTCATAACTAGTGTAGGTAAAAATTTTAACAATGTGACTGTGACATTAGTAACTGAAGTCTGTATGACATTTATTTAAACTGGGGAAAGAAGTTCATGATTTTTAAGCTTGCACAATTGGTTTTAATTAATCTAAATTAATTATTTTTTTTCCTAATGATTCATTGATACCTTAGTTTGTTTATTCAAAATGATCAACATAATTCTAAGGGGATTCATTAAAGCAGGGAACATTGCCTGATGGTGAATGTTTATACATATCACATAAACATGGATGGAAAAAAATCCTAGCACTGGATGTAGTCAGTGACTGTAATAACCTGTGATGTTAGCAAACAAACAAGCCAAGGTGTATGAATTTTAGGGCTGTGGTATGTGTAAGGAGAAAACACTATAGGAATAGTTTCAAATAAGAATCATTGTAAGACTCTAAGACTATAGTCTATAAAACTATAGGAATAGTCTTAGAAGGTGCATCTGAGTTTATTTCAATTTATCTTCTATCATCCACATATTTGGAACATACTGTACAACAGACAGAAAAATAAAATAAAATAAAGACCAGCATTGGGGATTTTTCAGCATATTGTTTAGTATGTGTCAGTGGTTTGTCCAAGACAAATTATGCTCTGTGAAATGGTGGCCATGCAAGTACAGAGCAAACCATCTGTACATGCAAGCTTACAGTAAGGACATTGCGTAGTTGGTGAGCTGACTGATGTTGACCATTAATGTGGATTTCTACTGAATCATTAATAAAATTCAGGGCTACTTCTGAACACCTTTAGCTTGACCCTTTATTTTATGGGCTTCCACAGCTTTATACAACTGTGGAAGGAAAGATGATGCATAAGCTAAGCTGAATTGAGAGGGGTCATGTTCATCAGACATACATGACTTAGAGTTCCGACAGCAGATTACATATAGGTCACACTACATTAGGTAACGTTCCACTTATTAAATCCCCCTTTTCTCATTTTCTTCAGAAAAAAAAAAAAAAAAAAACGTTACATGCAGCACTATATAAAGCATGGAAATGGCTGGATTCAAGAGTCATGAGACTTCTAATCCTTTCCTGTGTACTCAAAGCCCTCTCAGGTCTCTTCAGCAATGGAGGAAAAATTGGATTGTGCCAAATCAGATCCCAGTGGAGGATAGGGTTGTCACTAAACAATAAGAGATAGACTGGGAGAGACTGCAGGGGCAGTTTGGGAAAGGGAGGTTGGTTGTAAACTGGGCTGGTTGTGTTAGTTTTCAGGAAGAGTATAGGGTATGGGATCAGAGAATCAACAGGTTTTAGGAGATACTTTGGGTGCAGGAGAAAAATTAAGAGGCATGGCGATTGTGGAAGACAGAGTTAGGAAGCTCACCGAAGTTTTGGGGGACTCTGGATAGGGAAAAGGTTGACAGAGGTAGTGAAGATTCTCCTTGCTATTGTTTCTCTCCTCCCATGACCTGTCTTTCCACCACTGTTAACTTTACTCCTGTTCTTCAGAATCCACATGAATCCACACCCAGCTTGTTCTTTCTTCAGTAGTAACAAATCCCTTCCCCAGTGCAGTCAATTCCTACTACTCCCCCTACAAGTCCTCTTCAAAACTGTATCTTACCCCCTTGTTTCTGTTGGACAGCTTAGAAAAAGAGGAAAGATAAAGGTGGGACTGGATCAGAGAAGTAGAAGAGGTTCCTAGAGAACAGACTCCTGCTGCTGCCAGGGCAGGTGATGGGGGTTGACCATTGGTTCCTCTACACTCACCCCTCTCCTCCTCCTCCTCCTCCTCTTCATCTACCAAGCAGCAGCAGAATGCTGTATAAGCAGGGATGTGATTTCAAAAAGGTCACATTCCTGGCACAGCTAATTCACATTTTTTCAACCACACACGAAATGGACAGTCCATCACTCCTACAGCTCACTGCTTACTTTGCTGACATTTATCATTTGTTCTCCTTTCCCTCTGTCCTTCTCCCAAGTTCCCCATTGCCAAAAAATTTTTAAAAATATTTATAGACTCTAGCTTATTCCCTGTGTCTTTCATTGGAATTGTCTGAATTTAAAATAAAATCAAAATTGAATTTGGAGGGAAGGCACATTCAAACAGTTTTTGATCAATTGCCTTTGAAAAGTGACATTCAGTTTTAGTCATTTTAATTGTAAGAGAAATTCTGTGTTGCATGGTGCTAATGTGAATGCTTCTATATAGAACTGTAATCCATGGTTCAGTCAGCAACAATGCTTTTGAGTGGTGGAAGTGTCAAACTCCTCGTACTTCTCATGCAAAGATTCCCTGAAATCTCTTCAAATTTCTGATATCAGGTATTTAGATCCTCAGAGAAAAAGACAACGGTGAGATTGCTTCTGCAATGCAAATCTCTAGATAAAGTGTACGAATCAGTCTATGGAAATTACAGTGTTTAAGGGCAGCTAAGCCCTTAGGAACATCAAAAAATATACAATGTCAGGTGTAGAGATATTAGTAACAGTGGAGAGCGGACAGCATGTACATTGGTGAAAATCTCCCACACAGACTAACTTTAGCAATTTTATTCTATATGAACAGAAATTATCATGTTGTTTATAGTGGTTGAATTTACTTGACTTTCTGCATGTCAAGACCAGGATGGAAACAATATCAAAGTAACATGAGTCTTCTGGGAGATTATTACATATTATAAAATCANCTCCAGGGATGGGGACTCCACCACTTGCCTGGGCAGCCCATTGCAATGCTTGACCACCCCCTCTGTGAAGAAATTCTTCCTGATATACAATCTAAACCTCACCTGGTGCAACTTGAGGCCATTGCCTTGCATCCTGTCACTTGTCACCTGAGAAAAGAGACCAACACCCTCCTCGCTGCAGCCTCCTGTCAGGGAGTTGTAGAGAGCGATGAGATCTCCCCTCAGTCTCCTCTTCTCCAGACTAAACAACCCCAATTCCACCAGTCATTCCTCATAAGTCTTGTTTTCTAGTCCCTTCACCAGCTTCATTGCTCTTATCTGCACACGCTCAAGCAACTCAATGTCCTTCCTGTAGTGAGGGACCCAAAGCTGAACACAATATTTCAGGTGTGGTCTCATCAATGCTGTGTACAAGGGGACTATCACTTCCCTAGTCCTGTTGGCCACACTATTTCTGATGCAGGTCAGGATGCCCTTGGCCTTCTTGGCCACATGGGCACACTGCTGGCTCACGTTCAGCTGAGGACCAGCAGCCACAGGTCCTTTTTTTGCTGTGTGGTTATGGAGTCTTCCAATCCCGTCTGGAAACAGGAAAAACAAAACCTGTAATGGAACCTTTACACATTTTCACATTCATAGTAGAGGTTCTATTTTCTAATGTTTAAGAAGATTCTGCAAAGAAGCCACTCATCCTTTTGACTACAAAACCGAAGATGAAAAAGCAGATGTTGCCTTTGCTTCAGTGCATTGAAACCATGCTGGAATTAAGATCTTATTTCCTGTTTAATTGGAAAGTTTGGAAATAAAGCAAAACAGATGGGATTACATTTTCAAAATGAGGAATCAATAAACAATAATGCTGCCCTAGTACATCTAGGACAGGCTTGTTAAATCAGGAAAGTGATTGAAATGGGAAAGTATGTTTTGGATTGCTGTTTGGTTTGGATTTAAAAGGCAGAAGTAAGCCTTCCCCCTCAACACTTTCTAGCTCACTGACTAGTTCGGTGATAGAGTCTGACTCAATTCATAATAAAATCAGAAACATTCTTTCCATTGTGTAATGGGAATGGGGCCATGCTCTAGGTGCACAAGAGCTTCTCCTTTACAGCTCTGGACAGGAACTTCTAATACTAATAATCATCTTTGCTGAAGTCTATCAGAAGTGTTAGATGTTCTAAATAAGTCTGCAAAGAGAGGAATGGATTCAGTACACCAACTGTCTCTCTTTTGAAGCCAGGGAAGTACCTGCTTTGACATAATCTCCTGCTCTCATAAAATGCATTCTGTTCTCCTGGGCAGTGGTTTTGAGGCAGAAACCACAGGATTTGGCACAGTAGGATAGCTTTGAAAAAAAAAAAAAAAGGTTGAATTCCACCCAGACAAGCCTATAAACTAGCAATTAGGGCCTTCTTCTGGGAGAGTGTGAGCAGGCTGAGAAAGGTACTCATTCCAGGGCAGAATATCTGATGATTAGAGTTGGGTGGCCTCCTGACCTCTGTAAAAATGAGCAACTTGCTACAAAAACTTGTGTTGTTGTGAGGACCCAGTCCTGAAAATGTGTGGTAAAGCATGCTCAAAATGTACCTAAAGGAGTGGATGGCACTGAACATTGACACAGAGGGCAGAACACACCTAGAGACTCCTCTGTTCTTTACAACTTCCTAGTGGGGTGGAACACTCTGCTTTCCTGCTTCTTTCCATGCAGTGTTTAGACTGTCAATACTTTGTCCTCCACTTTGGGCATTGGCTCTTTGGGCTCTCCAAAGATCACATATTGGCACTGTGTTATGAATGATGCTCATACCACATTGAGAGATTTGCTTACCAGCTGTCATTGCTGTTTAGATTAAAGACATATCCCTGCCTACAAGCCCTACATACATGTGAAGGAGTCCAGACAAGGTCTTTATACCTTGATTGCTAGTATTATCAAAAGTTGAAGAAGCTCAAGCAGTCAACTTCAGCCAGAGACTGGCACTAAACTTCACAAATCTATCAGGGGCTGATCCTGTTGACAAGAGATCCTATTCCCATTTACCTTCCTTCTGCAAAGTAATTTAATTGAGATTCTCTTTTTCCTCATAAACTGCTAGATGATACCCGAGAAGTTTTGAGAGATCACTGAGCAACAGAGACTCTCTGACTCACATCATCAGGAACAATGATCGACTCGAGGAATGGCTTAGTTTATTACTCATCAAACTAGTATTTACCAAATCTGTACCACCATGCTTTTATTTTTGTTGTTTGTTTGTTAGTTTGTTAAAAAAAGGAGAAACTAAGACTTCTTTCAACACTGTACTTAAGCACAGTACTTGGCACAGTGTCCTAGAGTGTAAGCTGAGTCACTGTCACAATTCCTGGCTGTTCTTTCTGATGCATTCACTTAACTTCAGTTGGACTCTTCCCTCACCTGGGACCATGAATACTCCTAGCACCATTTCTGTCTTTGATCACCTTAGCAGAAGAACTTGGATAAAGTAGTACTTCCAGTGGTCTGGATAGAAGAATGATAGCTCACCACTTGTTCCACTGACCAGGACTGACAGAGACACATATCCTATCCACTTGGATGGGTTGATATGGAGGTAGAGACGTGCTACCTAAGACGTCTTGTCAGGACACAGTATTGGGATTTCAAAAGGTTGCTAGTGAGTGGTGAATCCACACCTGCCTTTCGTCATTAGTGGAACAGGATACTGACCACCAAACGCACTGTTTCCCTGGGGGTGTGTGAAGTTTCTCAGGCCATAGAGACACGTCATTAAGTTCACCTGAAGGGTCATGGCTATACATCATGACATATAACTTGTAGTGGAATGCTGCTGTCCTTGAAAAAGCTTGTCTGTTCCTCTGTGAGAAAGATTTTCTGCTCTCTGAGATTTTCAGAGGTAACTGAAAAAGCTCCAGGGGGTGTACTTTGCCAGTATTTTTTTTTTTTTTTGTACATACCAGGTTTTCTGCATTTATGATTCCAGAGGACAAATTTCATCCTGTTATGTGTTCTGGCTCTGCTAGTGCTGAAAGAAATGTATTTTCTTCTGTTCTTTTCACTCATATTTCTTTATTGGGCATTTTTTATCTTCCTCTTTATCATCCCTGATGAAGAAGGCTCTTGTATTTTCCCATCTTATGAGACTAACATGTCCTACATGGCTGGTGATGGTGTAGCTAGTTAGGCCCGTAGCTGATTCATAAGGAACACTCCAGAAGGCTGAAGCTTATCCACCTGGTCCTTGATGCTGTTAACATCAATAGCTGACAGGTTTAAATGAATGGTTACTGCCATGCGAACACACAATAGTAGTGGATCACTTTTTTAATCTGTAGACTCCTAAAACAGAGCTTCTTTCTGCCATTTGTACTGTGTTACATCTCAGGCTACATCTGTAAGAACATGACAGTCACACCTGGTCAGACCAAAAATCCATCTAATCTAGTATCCTGCCTCCAACTGTGACTATGAGTACAAGCCTACCAGAAGAGTAAGAACAAACCAATCATGTATGATAGTTTCCTTGAATACCCTTTCCAACTACATGCAGTTTTGTGTATGTTATAAACTCTTGATAGGTGTCTCTTCCCTGTACTTGCACAATTTCCCTTTTAACCCTGATACTTTTTTAGCATCCACGGCATTATCTGGCAACAAGTTCTAGAGGTCACTGTATAAGGAATTGTCTGCTTTTGTTTGTTTTAATTTGTTTCATACTAACTTCATCTGATGCCTTTAGTTCTAGTGAAAGGCCAGCAAACAGTTCGACCATGCACACTTTCTCCCTGACGTTTATGATTTTGTAAACATATATCATAGTTACTCTAATTCATCTCTTTTTCAGGTTGATGATACCTAGCCTCATAAGTTGTTCCTCATACACAAGCTGTTCCATGTATTTAATTATCTTTATTGGCATTCTTTGCACTTTTTCCAGTTTTGCTATATTCTTGATATGAAGGAGATCACAGCTGCCCACAGTATTCAAAGTGTGAATGAACTAAGGGTTTACATTGAATGATGTTCCCTGATCGTCTATTCCTTTCAGGGCAGGTGCAGCAGTTGTGTGTGTGGGAGGGGGTTATACAGTATGGGACACTAAGATGATATTTTCATGGTACTATCTATCATAGCCTGAAGATCTTGCTCCTGGGCTATAATGGTCAGCTGAGGGCCTTTGTTTCATATGTGAAGCTAGAATTGTTTTGCCCCTTGTGCATCACTTTGCATTCATCTACAAAGAATTTAATCTGCCAACTTATTGCCTAGGGACTTACTTCCATAAGGACCTTTCTCAGTTCTTCACAGTCAGCAAGTCATCATCCTTATTACAGTGAATAACTTAATATCATTATAAAGCTTTCTCACCTCACTGCTCACCCATTTCACAAGGTTACTTAGGAATATGATGAACAACTGCATCCCCTGCACAAATCCCTGTGGAACTCCACTAATGACCTCCCTCCATTGCAAGACCTGTCTGGCTAACCTACTTACCTTCTGTTTCCTGTCTTTTAACCAGTTATTTATCAACATAAAGACCTTCCCTAAAGCTCTGACTGTTGGGTTTCTGTAGAAGCCTTTGATAAGGGAGTTTTCAAAAGCCTTTTAAAAAATTCAGGTTAGGCTATTTCAACCATATCTCCTTTATCCATGTGCTTTGTTGACCTCATTCAGTAATCCTGTTCTGAAATATCCCCATTCCAGATATTTACAGAGCCAGCCACTTAGCACTCCTTTCACAGGCTCAGTGTTCCCTGCTGCCATTAAAGAAATATTCAGACAATGTTGAGTGGCCCTGAAAAGTGCTGTTTGTATGAAAGACAAAGATTCCCAGCTCAGGAACTATGAATGTGTAGAACAGTTTGGAGCCACCTTCATGTGGCTTGTTAGTGAAAGACAGAATGCTTATTTCCTAGAGGTTAAACTTTGTATATTCATTGTCCCTCATTTTCATTCATTTTCTCTTTCCTTTTCTTTCAAAATTCTTTTGTACTATGGCCTGGATATAGTTTTGCAGGTGAACAAAAATTAGTGTGGGAATACTTTGTTTCGTATATTCTTGCATGTAACAGAAGGGGCAACAGAGCTTGAACATGGCTGTTAATGTTACTCTGAAGACAGAAATGTCTCTGCTTGTGGTAAGACTTTTATTCTGAATATCTGTATAGATTACATGTTTCAGAGAACACCAACCATTGCTATATAACCTCTCTTTTCTGTGTAACACACAGCTTTTTGGATCTCTTAGGGCTGGACAAGGAGGATCTTACCAAGTTTTGGTTGTTTCCATAGTTAGGTGGCTATTTTTTGAATCATCATTTTGGTCATAGGAACCTGTAGGTGTTTAAGTCTTTTAATTTGGGCCCCTCTTGGCCTTGTTGCTGATATATACCTTTTCTCTGCCTCCCTGCTGTACAGGCACTGGCCTCAGTATAACTGCCGTAGTTTGGGGTAGAAGTGTTTAGCAGCAGCAACTTTATACCTGGTTAACTCTTCCTTGTGACCTTGGAAATGCTGGTGTGTCCTTTATAAATTTGCAGCATAATGCTTTAATATACTGTACAGTGCAAGGTGAAGTAATGTAGCCCATACATTATACTTTAGTAAACCTGTAATTTGATTTTATTTTCTGGTAGATATCCAGTGCCTGTAGATTATGTTCTGTCTGCTTTATTCTTTCTTCATTTTTGTTATAAGAATAGGTGTTTACTTGTTGCCATTAAATCATTTTTTGCAAAACTATTGGCATGAATTTTAACAGTATTTGGAGATATTTACTTCTGACTGTTGCCATTGCAATCCTGTAAAATATCATATATTTGTAGAATAGAAGAACAAGCTATTAAATGATTTTGAAGTGCTTCCCTTGTATCCATTAAAACAGAAGATTATTCTTGTCCTTATTTGCTCTGAGACATGACTACCTATTTTGACATCCTAGAGGAATAAGGGATTCATTGCCACTATGCAGAAATTAGGTTGACTTACCTCTGTTTTTATTTCATCTCATAATGTGTATGTGTTAATAGGGCATGCTCAAACAAAGTGAGCAACCTTGATGGTACAAATACTATCACGTTGCAGAAAATAGCAGAAACACCAAACTATTGCAGTGCCAATAGGTAGCAAATAAAATACCAGTGTGACTGAAAAGTGAAACCTCCTTTAGTACAGGGCAAGAAACTGCTTTAAAAAAATGCTGAAAGAAAATGTAACATGATCATTAAAAATAATGACATTTCTGAGATATTGTACATATCTTTCTTATAAAAGTATAGCCAAAAGTGTTAACTCTTAAATTATGTGAGTCTTAAAGAGTAATCCTTCTCTCCAGAAAATACTGTTCTGCAAAGCACAGTATATATTTTATTTACAAATAGAGAAAACTACACCATCTTGGCACTTGTTCCATGATAGTTTGGAGAGTCAGGAGTCTTGAATGACTGACACTTTTTCTAACTCATGCCTCTGTCAAAGATTGGGCATGACAATTCAGATTATGATCAGTGTCAATCTTCTTGATTGTTTCTATTCCACTGACATATCAAATGACAAAATAAAACTGTAATTGAATTTGCAGTGGCATTTGAAATACTGTATAGCTAACAACTCCACTGTACTTCAGTAGTGGAAATGAAATTTAACTATGAAGCATGAAATGGAAGGAGCAAAGTGGGTGACACGTTACTAAAATCACTTGCCAGAGCTGCACAGGAATGTGACTAATAATGTCATTGGTGGCAACATGCTTCTTTCCATTCAGAGAAGCAGGCGCAATGCCAGTTGCTCTTGTTGTTCTTTTGAGTTTCTGTTTTTGCTTTTTTTCCCCTTCTTAAGAGCCAGTTGCAGAGCTATTCTGTAGCTAGTTGTTCTATCTCCAGTTGATAACCTACATGTAAAGTCATCAACACAACTAATGTTCATATGCCCGGTCCTACAAGACTATCCAAGACCAGCTAATTCAGTATTTTCAATTTTGTAGGGCACAAATGTGCTCACATCCTGCTTTTCTTCATGGCTGGTATTTAGTTATATAAGGTGGAGTGTGCCTGGTGTCATCTGAGTTCATCCAATCATCCCATCAAGTCAGATTGCACTATTATTTATTCACTGATTGATGGTGTAGCCATCTGTTCGTGTACTCTAGATTATAATTATCTGCCTTTTCAAGCTTGATCTTTTATTGTATTCCCCTGTTACCTTGTCATTTGAATTCTGACCAGGCATTGCCAGAGGTGTTACTTCATCCCTGTCTCTTTCCCAGCCAGTGAGTTCTTTCAGCTCATCCTCACAGCAGGTGTCTTTGTTGTATGAAGATAACCATTTTCTGGGTTTGCAAACATGTGCTTGGTATATCTATCAATAAAAGCCTCAGGATTTTCTTCTGAAGATGAATACCATCAGCTCACAGTTCAAGAGTAAGAATTGGAAGCCCCAAAGTTGTGCCCCAAAATTTATCCTAGGGTTTCAATGAAGGAGACACACATATGTCAAGGAATGATTATCTGACAACTTTCTATGGCAAGCAAAAACAGTTAGAGGAGTTCTTTCAAATATGTGGGAAATTTCACCCAACATTTTTCTGGGGGAGTGTGAACTCTTCTGCACATTTCTGTGACCTTGTCCAGATCATTTTCTCTTTACCCTCCATGGGTCCATGCATATCAGTTCAGAAATCTTGAACCTGGTGAGCACTGCAGTAAAACCCAGCATGCTCCCTGGATCTGGCGAGAGGAGTGTGCGGGCCATGCAGAAGGAGTCTTGCTCGCTCATCTGACACCGTCAGTGCCTGTTGAGTGGCTTTAGAAGAGCCCAGGCAGTTTCCTATTGCTAGGGGTAGTAGATCATAAGCAGTCAGGCTTGGGGGAATTAGCACACCCCCGTCTTGGCAAAATGGCCTGGGTGACAACAGCTGATAATGAGAGGAGTGTGACTGTAACTTCACTGTCTGTGAATACAGTACCCAAAACTGTATGAGAGAGTGCCTGCGCAAAACCTAGTAACACTAAAGAAGAGGACAACTGTCAGATGAAACAGTAAAGAGGAAATTACTACGAGACTTTTGAAAAATAGAAGGAATTACCTTGAAATGAAGTGTAGAAGAAGCACGTAAACTTGCGAGTGAGGAGTGGAGGGTAGCAGACCAGAAGTGAAAACTTAGTTTGACACTGCCAGAAGTCACCCCACTGGCATTGTGTGATGTCTGGCTAGGCCAGGCAGAGCACCCTCCCTTCTGAATGTCATGAGCAGCCTGCCTCCAGCTAGTGGGCTGACAGTACACAGTGCACCAAGCAGGGACCATCACCTTGAGTGTGTGTATGTGATCTTGTGGGATGCTCTTTCTCTAGTGTATGAATTAGCAGATTTTAGGGAATGATGGGCACACATAAAGCAGGAGCATCTGTGTCTGCAAAAAGAGATGTGTGCAAGCGGGGGAACCCACACCACTGAAAGGGGTGTGTGTGCTTGTAACCCCCACGCCTGTGACAGAGGGGTGTACGCCTTTAACTATGTGTGCGTCATGTGTGCTGATTTGAGCTCTTGGAGATTAGTCGTAGGAGGGTCTCAAAAATATTTTTTAATATTTGGTAAGTGTCAAGCATTGTGATTTATCAGTTATAATGCTGGCACTGATCCCAAATATATAGTTCACTGATTGCTGATTAATTATGCATCATTAATAAGTCAATAAAACACTTTGATTTTTATTTGATTTAAACCATGTGAGTTGAGCAGTTTTTCCCTGCAGCACTTGAGCGTTTTCATTAATCTGAAAACTATCAGTCGTTTTTGTCAATATATGAACACAACCTAAAGATCCAGTGAGAATGCTGTGATTGATGGTCTAGGCACTCTCACGTACTTTACTTTTGACCCAGAACTGGAAAACATAGAGGAGTGGCCTGAGAATGGATTTTGCAAAATTAGGCTTACTCCATGGTAGTTCTCTTTGCCTTAAAAATCAAAAAGTAATGTTGGATCTTCTGCTTCCAGACCAAGCAGTGCAGTTGATGATGAATGGTCTTACCACGAGAGCTGTTTCAAGCTGGCTAAAGAGATTCTGTGAATTATCAGAAAAGCAGTCCAGATTCTAGCTCAGTCATTAGTCAGTTTCTTCACTCACTTTTCAGATCTGAATCCTGATGATGTGGAATTTTCTACTGGGACCAAAAGTCCGCTGATGGTCAGTCAATGTTCACCTGGTAGCAATCAACCCAATAATCTTCAGTGAGTGAGCACTGAGTTTCTTGTACCCTACTGTACTCTGTTCTGGTGGAACTTATCTAGGTATTCTTCCTGGATGTAATACCTCTACAATACAATCTTTAATTCTTTGTGCTTTCAGTTTCCAATTTTTGTCACACTCAGAAAAATTAACATACTTGTTATTCCCCCTTCACTTCATGTCTGTGGGCTGAGGTGTCAAGATGGATGTCTCTTTTTTTAAATTGACAACAACAGATATTCTCACAATGTTTTTGAAGAGTTGACAAATGCAAAAAGTTAGACCCTGCTTGCTGAGACTGACCATGACAGCAAGCTGCCTCTTACAAGATTGCTGTGGAGCTTCTTGCCATCACTGGAGCACTTTCCAATTACAGTTCAAGCTACATTCCTTCTGGAAAGTGTCTCTGCTTCTAGCATTGCCAAAAAACACAAAGACCTCTCTCTATTCTCTCATAAAGCTGTATGCCATATACAGGTGTCCTAATTGATGTGGTAGTTAGTTGGGTGGGTAGACTATCTGTTTCTGTGTGTCCTAGTTTACCAGCCAGCCTCAGCCACAATCCAAGCAAACAATTCAGGGTAAAAAGAGATTTTCTGATAACTGGAGCTCTCTGAGATGTGTGGGCCTTGTGTGCATTCATTTTCCACCCTTATTCTTACTTCCCCTAGAACTGTTTCATCTACTGCTCACGGATTATGTAGATGATGTTAAACAATACCTATTATTGGTATCCTGTAGGTGAAAAGAGAATAAATGAAGACATACTGAACAGCAGCATGTCCTTTCAGAAGTATCTGCTCTTTTGTGCTCTCATGCTTATGTTGCAATAATGTGAGTTCACATGTGAGCTGTATGTTTTGAATAGTCCTGTTGTTGGTTATTAACGTGTTTGTACTCTTTAGAAGCTGCAGGTGTTTATATGAAAACAATAAAGATTTACTTGTTCTAAAGAGGGCTTAATACAAGGCCAGAAATGATAGTAGCTAGAGAAGATTGTAGTTATCCAGCCACAAGAATATGGAAGTAGCTTTCCTGGGTTTTGGAACAGAGGAAGAGATACATTTTTATCATTGGTTCTCTATTTAGTCTAGATCAAAGACAACATATACCTGTTCCCTATATGCACCTGTTCCTCTGTAGTTCTGGTTGTAGGAGGCTCAGGAGGTGTTTACTGTTTAGAAGCTACAGGTTTTTTATTGAATGCCCTGACACACATTGCATTCCTCTGAAAATTTAGAACTTCATCTGATTTGAAAAGTGAAGTCAAATTTCTTTTCAATGACATTTATTGTGTGATTTTCTGATGTTATAATATTGAACCCAGTACTCTTGTGAGGACTTCTGGGATAACTCTTAGTGTAAGATGAGATTCTGTGTTTATAAATGCATTGTAATTGATCTCACTATTAAAACACAGAAAGACTATATCTGACTTAGCCTTAGTGTTCCCTTATACCCTCCAAAACCCCTTAAAAACTAAATCATGCAATAGGTAGGTCCATCAGGCAAATAGAAATTCTGCAAAACTAGTCAAAAAATCCATGACACTTTGCCCAGGGCTGCATGGGCACAGTGTGCCTCACTGATTTCAGTGGTCATTGAAAGTTCTGGGATTCCTTTTTCCATGTTACATGTACATCTGCATGTAGGGGGCGAGGAACTCAACTATTCCAGACTGAAGAGGAAAGCAAGGTAGCAAGCCAAGACTTGACAACCGAGGCAATTGTGTAGTGGTGTGCTCAGAAGTTAAGGTGACCATCTTCTGACTGCAGTGAATGTGAAAGTGAGGCCTAATACTTGCTTCCTTTTGACCTCAGACTTATCCGTGCATTTTTTTTCTGACCATAAAGTTTCTTTTAATTCCAGAACAGTGATGATCTGTGTTCTGAAATCTCCAGTGTTCTGAGATGCTTTAAAAATGAATGAAGGATCGTGTGAAATATTAATGGGAGCTATTCTGTTCTCCAAATGTTGTAGGTGAAAGATATGGCTCCATCTTTATCAGAAGACAAGGTATAAGGGAGACGATACATTTTCCTGCAACTCAAATCTTGTTCAATTGATTTGTTTTGTAGCTTCAATTAGCCATACAGTTATAAATCAGTGAGTCCTACATTCATTTTTTCTTCTTTATTATACTCTCCTTTGCTCTTTTTCATGTAGAACTGTACTTGATGGTATTTATGCAGCAGATCTTGACATATCCTGATTACATGTATTTAGAAACTGAAGTCAGAGTACCATATAAATTAAAGTAACTACACAGCAATTCTGAATTCTGACATGATGTACTCCTTAGAAAGGGTGTGAAAGAGTGGGTGTCAGAAGTGCTGCAGAAGTGGGGCTCTAGAAATAACATGTTCTTAGTGAAGATCTTTGAGTACAGATGGCAAATGTGTAAACTGTTGGAGTCTCTGAGATGGACACTTCCTTTTTGGAACAGTTGTCTGGTTGTGTTTGAGTCTGCAAGCACAAACCTTTTTCACTCACTGGCAACAAACAAACAAACAAAAAAACAATTTTGAAGCCATTACCTCAATAGATCTGAGAAGATGTGTAGTGAGAAGCTCTGTAGTGGAATGGGAAGGGGTTGCTTGAGAGGTATTATAAAAAAAAATATCGAATTGACTGTGCAAATTCAGCTGAGGATCTTTAATGGACTAAATATATGGTGAAATAAGGCCTTCTGTATCCACAGGGAGAGATTAGCAGCAGATGGCAGTGGTACACAGCAAAGCATTTCTTTAATTTTGAATTCCTTTAGGGTCTGTAAGATGAACTATTGGTAACTGTTAAGGGAAAAAAAGGAAAGAAGTCTGTTTTATTACGAAAAAACGTCATGGTACTCTTGCCTAACAAAATGATGTATAAAATTCATGCTTCTTTACAAAGGAGAGCACAGTTGAAATTGATAAAGAAAGAAAGAAAGAAGAGACTATTGCTAGTCTTAAACTAGCAATATTTTGAGGGACAGGTATTCAGGTGAGAAACTTTATTATGAAGTTGGAAGAAGCTGCAGTTGCCTCTGGTGTCCATTTTCCTTCTGTGTAGACTTGTCTTCTCTTTTTACACTTCACATTTCACATTCCCTAGAGTGTAATTATCATAACTGAAATCAACGATAAATTCCTATTGTCTGGATTTCATGCCTGCTGCTGTTCTATTGAGAAAATGTATTTAGGCTATGGTCAGAAAAAAATAGTTTAAATGCCCAGGTTACCAGAATACCGTTCATTTTGTGTTGGGGTATGCCTAAAAAAAACCAAGGAAGGTTGTTCTCACAACAGCTACAGTACCTTGAAAATAGTGCCTAGTGTTACCATAGGTCAATTCAACCCACACATTCTGAAGATCAATACATCAGAAGAGCAATTAAGTAAATGCCTATGTAACTACAGCACAGAATTATTTTTCCTGTGTGGTACTGTGTAATATATGAATTTGTTGTACTATAATGTGAGAAATCTTCTCTTAATTCAACCTGCTAAGAAATAATAGAACCCCGCATCAAACTGAGTGAGGATTGCTGACTTATAAGTGAAATCACTGACTCCACCATATATGTAAGGAAGATGACAGTAAAGCTGAGCCTGAAATGGAGAAATCTTAGGACCTGTCAAAGTTAGCCAGAAGGTCAGATTTTTGAAATCTATACTTGTGATTGTGCTCAAGAAACACTAAAAATTCAACATGTTCAAACAGTTTCTACAGAAAAAATCAGATAGCTTGGCTACTAAAAACTCTTTGTTGCCAAAACCCAAGTTTAACTTTGGTGCAATTCTGCTGACTGCAGCAGACTTAAAATACACAATTGCTTCTTAAAAAATGAGATATTAAAATAAAAAGATTCAATAAATTTGAATTAAAATTCATTATAAAACTTCATTTAGTAAAAGGTTCTCAGTGAGACGAGTCTAATCTTTTCTTGTTTTCTTTTTATTGTTATTTTACATTACTTGAAATGGGATCTTTAAGTACTTTTTAAAATGGATAGAAAGACTGTTGAGTTTCACTTAAACTTTTGTAAGTACCTTTATAGCCTCCATTAAACAGCTATTTTTGTAATTTCTTACAGTACTACGCTTCTCCAAATCACAAAAGAAATCACTGCCTCCTACACTGGCAGTAATAAAAAGAGTTTTGCATTTTGCAGACATTAGGGATTGATCTTTATAGCAACTCGCAGAGATAGGTATGCAAATATTCCCGTTTTACAACAGAGAACTGAAGCAAAGAAAAAGCTAACAGATTAAGCTTTTTCAGTCCAAATTAATCAGGTGTTACCCATAGCTGCCAATGAAGTTACACTGACCTTTATATTAGTGTAAATGATGACAAAAGGATTTATTTTGGGCAGCAGATTGTCAGTCCTTATATCTTGCAGTTGAAAATGTTTTGGTGCTTGTCTGGGTCGTGTAGGGAATTGGTGATGGAGATGAGATGAGAACCTGCTCTCAGCTCCATGTTTATTCCATCACTGTTTTCCACAAATCTAAGTAAAATTATTTTCTCTATCTCCACTGATGGCAGTGTTCCAATGTATCTAAATGGTATCTGTCTCTGCACAGACACTGAATAACTCCTTCTATGGAAAACTAAAATGGCATGTAAGTGCACGGGGGATTCATAAACAGAAGGAGCTGCTCTGGGTTTTTATCCTAGCCAGTCATAAAAGCATATTATAAGGTTTCTCCTCACCTGTAAGCAGGTGAAGGGATGCTTCCGACTGGTGGATGCCCTGGACTGTGCTTGCCTTTCTGCTGGCTACATTTGTGTGTGAACCACAGAGTACATATGTATATATATATATTTTTTTCTATGGAGTGTTTTGTGCCCATTTCTGGAGACCTCTGGCCTGTCTTTTCTTCTGCTTTGCATTCATTTTATGCTTGTGTAACTCCACCAAAGTGAAGGAGCTTATACTGCTGTCTGATTGAAGAGAATCGGGGCATGTAAGTCAGTTTTCTTAACTTGAAATTAGATGGATCTTTGCTTAAATTTTTGGCCCCTCATGTGATGTCACAAAAATGAGTTTTACCATGTTAAAACCTAATTTTATAGTGAAGAAACAAATTAAGCAGAGTAATTTAACAACACGATCTACTGCAAAATGGATGGAGTGCTGTCAGAAGAATTATCCCAGTGAGGACAAATCATGTAGGTGTGATTACATTGGTGTATTGTTGGCAAAGGTCAAACACTAGGGCAAGGTACAGCTCAAGTTATGACATCTACGTGTTGTCATAGGCAGGCCCATACTTTTCACACTGAGAACATCGTCTCTTGGACTTCATCTCTCATGGACCTCACAGATATCTGCAGCAGATTATGGGGGAGGCTTTACACCTGTATGGCTTTGCACCACCTGCCAGTACAGTGTGAAGTTATCCATTTGCCACGTGGTCTTCACTACAGGCGAAGTGGGAGATGGGGATATTTGCATTATGCTTGGGTTAGTACTTGACCCTGAGATTGAGTATAGGATTTGTGCAACCAAATGGTGGTTTGGTCACAGAAAGAGTGCAGTTTATATTCATCTTGATCTGAGCTGATTTTTCTGGACTACCTTAGTAACCAATGGAGAGAAAAAGGCATGTTAAGTGCGTGGAGTATAGTGGACATTTGAAAAGATGCAAATGATAATAATGGTAATAATGGTGCAGGGTAACACATAAATAATAATTTGTAGGTTGACAGGTTTAGATGTTTGCATTTGTGGTATTAAAGTTACGTATCTGGATGCAGGGGATGCAGAAATGCCAGAAGTTGTCCCACAAACCAGCAGAGTTAAAGCATAATGGTGTTTACTGTCAAACATCCCTTTGGAAGTAAGGAAGGTAAAGGAATACTTCCAGAGTGGCAAGGCTTTCCTGGTAAAACATTAAAAGAACTTCACATAAAATCTGAAGCTCATGTAGCAGTGAATAAATTAAACCATAATGCAAATAGAACTTAAAGAATTCAAATACAACAGCAGTGTGAAATCAAGGACTGTATGAACAGAAATGGGAACAAGCATGACTGTATACTCCAGAATTTGAAATTTTACCTTGAAGTTAGCAAAACTGTTAGGAAGAAAAGTTATTTAAGCTATTTAAATTTCAAGACTGATTTCAGAGAAAGTCTCTGGGCATTTGTAGATAAAAACTTGTGTGTGTGTGTGTGTGTGTGTGTGCACAGATTCAGTACTGAGAGATGCCCTGTTTGTATTACTTCTCTACTAATGGAAAACAGCCTTAATCTATATGAGACAACTGAATATTATTAATCCCAGAGTACCCTACTCTTTATAAAGCAAAGAAATATAGTTTGTTTATTGCTAAGCTGGCCTGTGACCACAAAAAGCCTCGGCTCATTGCTTCCTCCTGAATCTCTTATCCTGCAGTGATTTCCTGGCATCTTACTCTTATTGGCATGACCAAAGACAGACTGGGCGTATACCATCTGCAATGTTTATTCATGCTTTGCTAACATACCATTTATATTGATTTAACCTATTTCCAAGGTTATCTTATGCCATTTAGTAGACTAACAGCTATTAAATGAGTTGAGGTAGCATGGTAGGCCTGAATCAGCCACATGATGCTCCAAGCCAGATATTCGGGAGTGACTTCAGAACAGATACCAACACTGCCTGATTATTCCTCCATGAGGGCATACTTCTGGTGTCTTGTCAGGTCAGCTTTGCATCTTATTTTGCCTTTGGAAAGGCATAGAGATTTGGGAGCTGATGATCTGATACAGTGAAAGCTGCATGCCACTCTAATGTTGAAGGTTAAGTGCTGCTGCTCTGCTGGGTTATTGAAGGTTTGTTTGCTGCTCAGTGGAATGGAGCTTTTGTATTCCTGTAATGAAAACCTGAATTACTAACAAGTGCTATACAATTCCAGTTATTTGACAAGAAGGGATAACCAGAAGGGTACTGAGAAGTTGGCTGTAATGTGGATTTTATATTAAAGGCTGTGCAATCTAGCTGTTGAATTATGTTATAGTAATCTGTTACCTCAGAAATTAGTTTTTTTCTCTTAGGTTGCTTTGTTAGCGTTTCATCACCCGTCATTCACTTCAAACTGTTGCTACAAAAAAGATTGTCATTCACTACTCTTATATCTGTGTGTCAGTATTCCAGGATATTCCTGTTGGTTCCCAAATACCTCTTACTTCAACTTCTACCTGTCTCTCGTCCTGCCATCCTCCTTTCTGTACACCACACACTGATATCTTAAACTCTTCAGATTTCTTTCTGCTTTTGCAATTTGTTCATTCCAAGTCTCTTGCCCAGTATTGTTAAGCTGAACAGCCTCACAGCGCACATTGAACTTCAGTACTTTCATGTGGAATTAAAAATCTGCCAACTTAATTTATGATGACTTTGTCTTTTGTACTTCTATCTTATGTGTTTTGTGTTCTCTGACACCTCTATGCTGTAAAAACTTAAGGCAGAGACTGTCTCTTTTACTGGCTGTTTTTGTTTGTTTGTTTGTTTTGGTTTTTGTTTGTTTTTGCAAGTTGTACTATGCTAATGGTATGAAGTAATAATAATTATAAGCATTAGCTCAATTGTTTCACTCTCCTCTTGTATCTTGGGCAATTGAGTAAATCCTGCACCCACGTGCATGGTGTTGTCTCTGTTGCAATGGTGCAGTTTGTTCTGATGCTCAGGGGGGACAGCGCACAAGCTTACAGCTCTTGCTGGCACCGAGGACCATGCTTGCTGTGCAGTCCTGATGCATATTTTCTGTTATCTATGTGTTCCTATTTGGCTCAGGAGAGACCTCTCTGTCAAACACATCAATAAAATATACACGGTTGAATACCTTTTACTGAGGTTTTAATCAAAGCAGTCCACTAGAGTGTTTCAAAGTAACTGAAACTGGGAGATTGGCAGCAGTGCAGCAGGGGCATGACCACAGCAATGCACTAATGGCTATAATTTCAAAACACTATTAAAAGAAATTACAGTAGACACAGTGGACTAAATTAACCCTAGCTATAAGCGTTGTCTTTAACAGAGTTGCATGAGGTAGAATTTCGTGAACATGGTCGTTTCTCTGCAATTAAACTACATCATTACACCTGCTATTCATAATGATGCACAGAAGCTGGCTGAAATACACTGATTATAATACTCCAGTGTAGGATAGGCTTGTTAGAGAAAATTCAGATTGGTATTAGATATTTTGATTCATGAAAAACAAATTAATTGCTAAAAATATAATGCTATAATACCTTTCAGAATAAAGTGTACAATTGCTACAAATGATGAAATAATTTTTGGAAGAGGAGCAGACTGAATCAGTTGTATTCAAATAAAAACAAATTCTAAAACATAATAGTAGCGCAGGAGAAATATACGCACTTCACTGCATTAGCTTGTGTTCACAAATGACATCACCAGGCAGAGAAGCAATGTGGTTCCCTTACAGAAGCTCTCCGTGTGCTGTCCATATGACTATACCTTATAAAAATCTATAGAAAGTGTCTTAACTATCAGCAATTAGTATCGATAAAGTAAAAAAGAAAAACAAAACAACTTTTATTGTAGCCACAGGTCAAATGTACTAATGAGGTTAGAGCCAAGATATTTTTAAAAGAAAAGAGAAGGCTGAATCAACACATTGATGTAACTGCACCCTTATCAAAGTTTGATTGACCACACTAGAATGATCAGCCCCTAACTGATACAGTTGCGTTCGTATAAAGGCAGTGTATAGATCAAGCCTACACACCAGGGAATGAGGAGCCTCTTAGAAGTCTAAAGACAGCTCCCATTCCTTCTAGGCTGTAGCACTACTAGATGCTGCTCCAGTTTCAGTTCACTTATAAACACTGAATCCAGCCCCCAGCATCATTCCACCGAGGTCACTTGAGGGAAAAATTGAATTATTCATTTTGTTTTAAGAAGTTTTTGAACTTGAAGTGTTGAAGAGTTTGTTCTATTGTATATAAAATACTGAATGACTTCAGAGAGCAATGTTGATTTTGCTCTTGGGTCTCTGCTGCTGCCCATAAAGCATTCAGGCAATGTTCTTGTAGTTTATGATGTCAGAAGTGTAGTCCCTTGAGTGAATTATATATATCTGTATTCACACCAGGTCATCTTATTACCCGAGGGTTTACAGACAGTCAGATTGCTTCCACCAGCTGACAGGTTTTTGAAGTCTGGGCAGTAGTTTTCCTTAGTAGCACCCATATCTCAGGTAAGGGTAAAGTGTGACGTCATGATGACATGAGCAGAGTGTTAAAAGTTCAGGTCCATTCAATCTGGTCTTAATAAATGTTTATGGCAATCTGTGCCGTTTTTCTTTCAGATGCTAACAACCCTTGTTAAAGCAGGTATAATTTTTCTGAGGCTGAATCTTCCTGTCCTTTTTCAAAAATACTCAAGGAAATATTTCTGTTCATCTCAAGCACTCAACTGTTTAAATAGAGCACTTTAAGCAGACTACTTGGAATTTCCTACCACTGTTCAGCTGTTCCCCAATGTAAAAGAAGAAGCACTTTACGGGAGAAGGGGAAGGAAGTGTCTTTGCTGGTGGTAAGGACCATTGTCTTTCTAGGGAAAGAACATAAATTGCAATTACCAATAATTCTAATTCCATATACAGGAAATTGGGAGGGATGTCTTGAAATTCAGTTTTCAATGGCTTTCACTAATTTCGATATAAAATACCTTTGTGATAGAGTAATTAGGTAGTCTTCCAGACTTGTTTTCTAGTCTAGTAGTAGTGCAATAGGAGAAATTATGAAAGGATATTGCTCATCTGACTATTTATGTCTATTTTGTATTTAGCAATTATGATACAGTGTGGTGGCTGGCATCCAATCCATTCAAGGCTTGAAGGCACCCAACATTTCAGGTTAAATATAAATTTACAGTTTCTGCTAAACTGGAATTTCTTTCTCTTGTATGGTTCTTCCTATGCTAATATGAAAAAAAGCTTATTAAATATATAGGATTTTTATTTTGTTCTCATATATGTTGTGGTTTTGCATGGTTTGGTTGAGTGAGGATGAAACAGTTATTGAGGGAGATAGGCTAAAGTTCTGAGATTTGCAGCTGGTCAGATTTAGTCATTTCCCTTTCCTCTGAGTGTTAGTGCTCTCATGGAGATTTAACTTCTGTAAAGTTAGGTCTTCTGCATTGCTGAACCTCTTCCCTCGGCTGACAGTTTTGTTGTTCCAGGGGAACACAGCTGTCAGAGAAGGTCATCACTGCAAAGGGGACGACAGTCTCTCCAGTACCTAGGGCCAGTCCCACAGAGAGTTTTGAAGATCATGGCAATGACCTTCACCTGGACTCTGAAATCATGGGGGAGTTTGTGCAGAGGCCGGCATGCCAGGGTGATGTGTTCATAGTGGCTTGTGTTGCTAAGCAGACTGGCAGCTGCTTTTAGTAGCCGTGGGATTTTTTCGCAATATGTGTTTTTCATTCTTGGATAAAATGAGATGCAGTAATCAAGCCTGGAGGTCATACACGTGTTGATCATTGCTGGCAAGTCTGTGCTTGTAGATGCTGGAGAGCAGTATGTTTTTCAGTACTTCATGCAACAAAATGTTGATGTTTAGCAGGGTGACAGATTTTCCTCATTTCTGCATTGTCTTCATTGGGAGTGAAGAGGAAGAAGTAGAGGTTTGACAGGACCTAGGAGGAGTTCTTGCGCACTGTGCATCCTGTATACCCCTGGGATACACAGTCTGTATGGAGGCTGAGCTTTATGCGCTCCCCAATTTGCTCCTAGGGTGGCAGCTGCTGACTAGAAGATTAAGAACATCCTGTTAAGAACTACAATTCCAATTTAGCTCTTTATTTACATAGCTGTGTAACTAAGGAACAACAATCCTTCTGTAGTCTGATTGCTTTCCTTGCTTTATACAGTGTTTTCTTTGTCTTTTAATTTGCTTGAAAATAGCAACAAAAAACTGTTTCCGTTGAACTAATTGGCGCTTTGAACAAAAATGTGCATAGTCCTTTTGTAAATATAAAAAGAAGAGACTTGGTGCTCACAAGTGTGTCTGACACTAACTATTCTGTACAAACAGTTTTTGTTTCACACTCTTGAAACATATTTATGTAGAGCAGCTAACAAGACCTTGTAGGATTATTCAAAATCATGTTTCTGTTGAGCATGTATTGCTACGCACAGGCACTGACAAAAAGGAACAAAGCCCAATATTACCTCCACTAATGCTACTGTAATATTTTGAGGATGTTGCTGTACTGGCTTATGTTGGGGGCAATAAGCAAATCAGTTATTATTAATTATTTGTGCACCTTACTGACTTTTATAGGCAGGCTAGCAACCCTTCATTCATCATACATGTTAAAAAATAGAAGAAATAAGTTTTGGGTAAGAAGGCTGGTCATAGAGGGCTTGGAAATTGCAAGCAAGGAATCTGTTTCCTGCTGTCATGTTCAGCAAACCACCTTGCTAACTTTAGCACTTAACTGCAGCGTTTATGTGTAAAGTGTCACAACCTTTGGGTCTCTCTCAAGACAATGGAGAGAGACTGCTACTATCTCCGTTCAGCGGGCAGTTTAGTCTTTCAAAGAGCTGAATCTCCTCTGAAAGTGTCTGCCTTTCCTCAGGAAAAAGGAGCCAAGCATAGCAGTTAAGCTTCTGAAGTTAAGTGAGAGAAATCCAGGCTCTCATGTGCCTTATTGGTAAGTAAGTCAACATTCAAGGCATATTGAAGTTTGTCATTTTCTTTCTGAAAGAAGAGAATGCTAAGCATACCCAAGAGGATAGGCATGCACATGCCCTCACGCTGTATGCCAGGGATGCCGTGTATTGCAGGACAGCTCTGAACCCAAAACAGAGATAGATGTTTTGCATCTCTTCCTTTTCTCCCAATGTTAGTCTCAATCAATTTATTCTGTTTGGCTTCTGCAGTTCATCTGTCAGAAGCAAAGCAACTGGAATGCGTAAGTACTGTAGAGAAACGTTATTCTTTTTTTGCATCATATCTTCCTTCCAGTTGTTATTAAATTATTCAGTTTGAGGATTGTGAATCCCCTTTGTGCTGTACAGATGCTACAGTTTACTAGGACATCTTCATGTGTCAGTAGAATTTCACGTGCTGATTTTCTACACTAGCCAGTCCCAACTTAAAAAATACAATCCCAGCTTAAAAAATACAATCTTTTATCATTGATTCAAATAGTTCCTTCATCTTTTCTAATACATGTAAACAAAGTTGTCTCTCCCTCCAGAATCATAATCTTTTTTTGTATACCAGGGCAATTCTGGTTTAGTAATTTGCCTTGAAGGAAAACCATGATTGAATGAGAGTAGATCCATGTCTAGTAGTAGGAGCCTACCTTCCTTCCTTCTTCCTTCCCCTTTTCCAGAGATAATGCAAGGAATCACATTGGCTACTTTTCCCTTCACCTGTAGCAAGGTAGCTCTAAACAAGTCATAGTCCCATAATGGTCCCATATCCTCCTGAGGACTGGAATGGGCAACTTACAATCAGAGGTTATGCAAAGTAAAGGGGATTGCCCTGGTTCCATAGAGGCTGGTCAGATTGGCAGACTGCACCCATGATTAGTTCTTTCCATAAAGTGAAGGAAAGCCCATTATCCTGGTGGGGCAATGGAGTTGTCCCAAGCAAGTTTTCCAACAGTGAAAGCAACTTCTGTAAGTTCTCTGGTGGTACACAGCCATACTGGCCATTTTTATTTCCCATTTCTCTATATTCAATTATAGGTTTTTATTTTAACATAATGGAAACTCAGGGAGGACTACAAGATTCGGCTTGTGTTGATATGAACATAATTGCTGTACATATAATTTTACTGAATTTAAAGATCTGTGCAGTTACCCTTCTCACAAGACAGTATTTCTAAATGAGGTCTAGCAGAGGTTGTGTATGGTGGTCTTAAATGGACAAATGCACAGTATTTTATTTGTAAAAGAGTTAGTCTGACAGGGAAGCTTCTAGGGCTCCTCCCAGGTTTAATTCAATTCAAGAATATGTTTGGGAAAACAAGCTATTATAAAACCTGAAATAAAAAGTTCATATTTAATCTGCTAGAAATTATTAATACTATTTAGAAACTGATGAGATATACTGTTTATCAGTATAGAAGAAATTGAACTGGAATAGACAGCTGGTAGAGTCTTTTTTTATTGTTCAATATCGACACATTAAAGAGAAATGAAGTCTGAGATGTGAACCAAAACATTATTTTAATACTAATTACTGCCTGTACTGCTAACTAATAAGTGTTACAAGTGATGCAGGCAACATTTTTTTCCTTCAATCTGGTAATATATCATCATGAATATATTTTTGGAAAACAGGAACACGGAAGTAACAAAATTGAGCCAGAACACAGCTGTGTGTTATAACAGTTATCAAAGTCACCTCGTCACATTTGGTATCATATTATATTTCTACTGCATTCTCTTGGCTTGTCTAGAAAAAGAAAGCTTGGAGACAATTAACTACAGCTACTGAGGAGTTCAATAGCAAACCCAGAAGAGTAATAAAACTGTGTTTAAGCCAATAGCTTAAAGGAAACAGCTGTGCAAGAACAATGACTTTTGAAACGCAGTGTATCTTGACAGAAGCTCCGATCCCGTATATTTCAGCCTTGTTCATTTGTCAACATAAAGGCAAGATGAAGTCTTGTGGGATTAAGTAAACTCCATAGCTAAAAATACAGCTTGACACTTCTTGTAGACATATGACAAGTCTACACAAAGAATATATTGGTATTCTTTTCAGCTGTAAAAGAATATGTTTCTAAGAGAGGGTGAATGCTGTTATTGAATTTAGATTGAAGCAGTGTACCATTAGTACCTTCAAATATTTTAACCAGATGTTGTTACATTTTTCTTCTTCTGGAGCTTTATGAATACAGATGGTAAGGAAGTCATGCGTGAAATATTTTTAAATAGAACCTTTAATTAATATTTAGAAAGTATTTTGCTGTTGGTATAATCTCTAAAACTGTTTATCTAATTTCTTAAACTGTGTATCATAATTAGAATTGAATATTTTTCTTAATTTTGTTCAGGGTTCAGTGAATACAGGACTGGTATCTTTATAAGAGTTCTGTATTTCATGTGTACTTTCCAGCAATTTTATAGCATACCTGTTCCTAAATTGACCATACCATCCACGCTGATGCTAACTGTGCTATATGCATAATATATTGCTCACAAGGAACAAGTGACAGACACCGGGAGTATAAGATCTGTAATTTATGTCAAACAGTTCTGGTGAGAGTGTAATAAACTGTGACAGGAAAGTCTGACTGTCTTGTGATGCACCAGAATTCAAAAAGAACAGCAAAGGCTTTGGGAAGAACTTTGTTGTTTTTTAGGTGAGTATAAAATGATGATCCTCTGCGCCATACATTCACATTGATGTGCCTGTCCTTAAGTGACCAGCTGTGTGATGGAGAGCAGAAGTTAGCCTTTTCATCCTTTTTTTGCAGTGACTTTCCACTGATTCTGGCAAGACAGGGATCCTGAGTCAGAACTGCTGTTAACCTTCAGAAGTGAGCAGAAGATATTTTGGGATCCCTTGTGAATCATAAATCGCCCCACCTTTGTTTTGGTTTGGCAAACACATTTCTATTGCCATGTGTAAAACTGCTGAATTTTTTCTTCCACATCAAACATCACAAGGCTAACTTTGCGAAGGGCAGTTCCACAGAATTATATTCTATTTTTCATGCATGGGATTTCTATGGGAAGTGTCTTACACCAGCTCACCCTCCAGTAGGTACCTTGGTGGTTTCAAGCCATACTTCCATTATGTGCTGTATTTGTAACATCTTGTCATTAACATCCCAAAAAACAGAATAAAAGACGAACTGTCTTTGGCAAGCCATAACTATGCCTTACCAATCCAGATGTGTGAGCCTCACTGCTTCTAGAGGAATGCGGTATCTACAATGAGAAATAAGTATTTATGGATGGAGCTGCAGTTGTAGCAGGTCACACCCTTTGCCCAGCTGATCCATGGCAAATTGGTATAATGAAGATGCCTTGACGAGAAGGGGAAACAATGTTTATGTTAAACACTCTGAACACTAAGGGCTGAATCAGAACCTGAAAAGTTTTAGGAGCAGAAAGACAAACATGGTTTGAAGCTCTTACCATCCTCTCATGCCCAAGTCTCAGAATAGGGATCTGGGCCAAGAAGTACTGTTACCTTAGAAACTTATTTAAAATGCAAGTCACATTGGATTGTTTTTCTCACAGAAGAGAAACATCATCTGTCTGCAAAGACAACTCCAGAAAAAATAAAGCATGTCCAAAATGTGCCCATAACTTGACATTTACTGTGACAAAAATATGCTGAAATCTCCAGTATAGCAAACAGGCACAGCTGTCTGAGCAAATTCATTTGAATTTAGCTAGAGTTAAATGGGTTTTGTTCATTTGCTTTCCTTAACATTTCTTTGTGGTTGGTACCATTTGTCTGGTTATTTTTTGTATCCTATAGGAGCTACAAAACAGCATGTACTTACTACAATGATGATGCTGGAGTCAAACAAAAGTGTGGAAATGAGCATGGCCATGACCATGCAGAACTTTCTGAGGTGGCCTCTTCAGACTTTTTCTACCATCCTTCAGCTGGGGATTGCCAGAGTCAGCAGAATGGCCCACATGAACCCTCTCTATCCATTTTAATGCAAAGTCATCTGGCTTAAAATACTGCCAAAGGCTTCACTATTTTGATCTGACAAAGCTAACTACAGATTTTAAATTCCCTGATTTTATTCATAGATGGAAAAGGTCACAAAACCATATAAGCCATAGGAATCTGCTGCTACTCATGTTCCAGTTGACAACTTAATCTATTTCTAATCATTGTGCCATAATATTTATTGGTGGGTTTCTAATTTATAGTGCAATTAATGAGAATGGAGTGTAGTCAGAAGCCACAGGACTTATTTTCAAGCAGGAGTTTTGTCATTATCATGCTACTAACAAGAAAGGAAAAATTTTTTGCAAATGACTTATCTATAAAACTTCCATAAAACTGCTAAAATAATTATCATTAATGGATTTTCTCTGAAGTGAAACACATTTGCGCAATGCACGCTAGCAAAAATACTGCAAAAAATAAAACGACAGAAACTTCTTGGATTTAAAAAATATAAAGATTCTAAAACGTGAAAGAAGACAAAGGACCAAAAAAAGGTTATTTGGAGTTTCATTCATTTTAGTTCAGGATTTCTCACTCAAAAATTTAGATTAAAAAGCCTCACACTCAAGCAAATAAAATAGTTAAGCAACAGTTCCAAAACCAAGAATGAGCAGAGGCAAAAGTACTTTAACAGCATTTCAGTATTTTCCCACATTAATAAAAGTACTTTTAAAGAATTTAGTAAGAGAAACTATACATATGCTGCATGTGCTTGTTGTGTATTCGGCTGTAAAATAGTACGGATGTGTACATACCATATATTTAGGATGTCATATAAGAATTTTGGCACATAAATGCCCTTCATAAATAGTACCCTTCATAAATATAATTTTCAGTGCTCAAATGATAACTCTTGTGATGTTATAGCTAAAAACACATATGTAAATATGCCCTACTTGTTCCTCTTGGATATGCACTTATATCTGATGTTAATTCTTTCCTTTGAAATAGTTCATTCTTTGCTTTTGTAACACTTCTGTAGCAACAGTGTCTTCTGCCTCTGTTTCATTCTCCTGTCAAGAAGCACTTTCTCACATTTTTGTGTTTCCTAGCATTTTGAAATTATTTTGTTAGGAATAATTACAGGGGACCTGTGACAATGTGGAGGCAGTACAGATTACCAGAAAGTTGGCATATTTTGTGGTTTCACGTTGACTCCCAAAGAACACTCTTTTAGACCACTTTGTGTACCAGAGGAATCAATGGATAAAATCCCTCTGGAGTGAAGGAGGATAAAATTAGTCCTTGGACTTGTGAAAAAAAAAAAAAAAGAAGTGGGCCTACATTTTGACTCTGCATTTGACTTTGCAGTCTGTAAACTGCTACTTGTACAACTGCCTTTGTGGAGCTGGGAACTAAGTTCATTTTTCAGGCTGGTGGTCTCTGCCAGTCTGATCTTAAGAGTGCTCTGTTCAGGGCAGAAAGGCATATGTATATGAAATATTTAATCCTATGCTTATGCATAAGATATATGCATAGACAAAAATGCATGTAAAAATGGAAAACAAAAAATGTAAATGCACATTTCATTTAGGTATAAGCTTATTTTCTTGTAGTAGCCTGCGAATTGTGATTATCACTTTTTAGTGCACTGTTGAAAATTCACTATTAAAAATAAACTGCTATTTAATGTGATTTTACAAATTCTACTCCCTCATTTGTTTTTCCAAAGCCTACATCCCCCTTTTTCTGCTTGCAAGAGGGCTTAATTAAAGTATCTTCATGGCACAGGAAATCAAACAGTCATTTGCTGTTTTTATGCTACATTGGTTGTTATACTGAAACACCTAGGAAATGATCATTTTACTGATCATTTTCATCAATTCTATGCATCAGATCACAATTAACAGCTCCAAATATGTCCTGCTTATCATTTGTAGTTGCCAGCATATTTTTGTTAATTATGTCATCAAAATGGGAAAAATAATTTTGCTAAAAATGGCAGAAATATTATTTTCAAATATAGACTGTGTGAGTGTTGTGCTCTGGTTAAAGAGCTGAGAGTGAAAAATGTGATTCTGTAATCAGTCCTCCCGTTGCCTCATCACTGGCTTGCTAGCAAATTCTGTGTGCAAATTGTTTGCAGAATTGTCCTAGATCTTTCAGATCCTCATTTTTTTTTTTAATTTTTTTTTTTTTAGTAGAAGTGATTGACAGGGACAGCTTTACAACACAGGATTCAACTGTTGTTCAAATTTACGTCCTACATTACTGGAACCCAAAAGTTTCGTGGTTACTGGGCTGGGTCTATGCTTGGTAAAGATACAGTGTGGGAGGTATCTGGCTCACTGAACCTATGGTCAACAGTGTTAACCACCTTCTCATTCGTATTCCTAATACAGGAGAAGCCCCAATGAGTCAACATTTGATAGATCATTAATCAGAGCAAAGACAGAAAACTCAAGATTCTTCTCATGCTAAGCTAAATTTAATTACCATCTGCTGAAAACAGGATTACAATGAAATTTAACTCTGTAGCCTATTAGTTGTACTGAAAAACTCACCAAAATTCACATCATGAATCAGTTTAAATTTATTACATTTCATTTGTAAATGAGAAGAAAATAGCAAGGGTACAGCCTAAATCCAAACCCATATGTTTGAACCCCATCATAAGAACCACAAGGATGTGTGATGGATAGATGTCAGGCCTGCGTCTTAAGAACAAAAGCTGTGTTTTGTGGTACTATGTCAAAGTTGATATGCCTGCCTTTCAGGAGGCTGGGGGATTTTAGGTTAGCTGCCTGTGAATCGAAGTTAAGTACATGCAGATAGCATTGCGGTGCACTGAGAGGAAACATGCTGGCTTGTATTGATGCCAGCTTGGAGATTTCTTTGCTGCATTCCTTTATGTGGAAGAAGGATGCTCAAAGACTCATATAAAGTCTCTTCGTATATTTATCAAATGAGATAGTAAAGCTTATGAATTGCTAAGCAGTTATTCCATTGTTTTTCCAGCAAATGAAGAGGTTCACATGACAGCTCTGGATTCTGTCTATTAAATCTAGTCAAAATTCTGTGTATTAAATCTAATCAAAAAAGTGAAAAGTCTAGAGACTACTCTAATTATGACTGCTTTCATAATGAAGAACTTTAGATAGTACCTATTTTCTGCCTGCCTCTCAAGCACATGATAGCACTGGGGTCCAACACCTGAACTTTCTGCTCCCAGAAGCTTTGTCTTTAGTCTGTCTTGACTTGATTCTTGTCTTGTGGATTGATCTCATGTATTATGTGAAGAGATGATCGGATTGTCTTTTGGATGCTTCAGGAACTGATGGTGGGTCCGACATGTCACATATCTCTTAAAGCTGTAGTTTCCTGTAATTTAGGGATAATCTACCTGTCAGTGCCAACCTTCATTTCTACTGAAGGAAATGTAAACATGTACTTTTAAGCTCTGAACTGGATCTCCATTCTTTTGCAACTGTATGTTAGTATGCCTGTTTAGTGAGCTTATTTCAACATCATGCACTCGTTTTTAGTCTTATATCTTCTCCACATTTCTCCCTGCCTTCCATCAAGGTCACTCTTTTTTTAGAACTTCTTGTTTCAGTAATCTCTGAGTGGCCATTTTCTTGTTTCATTTTCCCATCAAAAATCATCATATTTTTCAAAGCTGTTAAGGGTCTTTATTAAACCTTGGCTTTCTGTGAATAGGATTTGGGAGGTTCTATTACAGACTAAAAATGCCTGTATATACTGTGTTTTTTCATGAGAAATACTTCATATTAGACCTAAGGTCATACCAATTTCGGCTAATCTGTAACTGTAATCATACTCTATTTTTCATCTGTTACAAAACATTTGCCATTTTTCACAGAGTTGCATTTTTAATAGAAAAATAGTATGGATATTACTATTTTACAAGCATATATAGATATATGTTTATGCGTTTATATAAATGAACCTAAAATACTCTTCAAATTTTTCAGCCAGCCAAAATGGACATTTTCTTGAGGTACTTATTTATATGTCAAGATAAATCAGGGAATACATATTCCAGCTTTATGCATTATATGCAGACAGAGCACCACCACTTATATTTGTCATTTGCCCTTGAAGATTTACCACATTAACTCTTCTAGATAGTAGTCAAGTCAGCAGCATACCTCCTAGATTAATATGCACATAGGTTAAAATGCAAGCACGTCAGTACTAGCTTAGTTTTTCTACAGACTATCTTTCAAACTGGAGGTGGAATAGAGTTGTCAAGTACAATGTCACAGAGCTCTTATATAATCAGGCTACTCAGTCCTGGGCTGAGTAATTTTAAAATGGATTTTTCTGAGCAAGGTCTTATGATTAACATTGAGAACTCCGAGGCATCGAAACTGAAGTCTGTGAGGGACTGGTTTGAAGATGATCCATCTTAGGCAAGGTGTATACTTTACTTTTAGTAAAGTATAAAGTATATATTTCAAATAAAGGTAATATAACTTAAATATGTAAATGATCTGTAAACATGTATTTACTTTACCTAGTATTACAGTAGTGGATATTCTGTAAATATACTATCTTTATCTTTTCACAGATAAAGTGAGTTTTTTGTCTTATTCCCCTTGAGAACATACGATTGTCTGAGAACACTAATAATTTAAATGAATTTCTGCCTTCACTTTACAATTATAAGACACAGAGTTTTTATAAGCCTTTCTGTTTATGCTTAGTCATTGTAGAGATTTTTGTTTCTTTTACCAAGAAAAAATATATTAAGATGCTGTGATTTGGGCTCCAGAGGGGAGACTTAAATTTTCCCAAATTATAGTGCTTCACTCCTTGTGCTAAGAGAGCAGGGCAAAGAGCTGGAGCCCAGCCAAATGGTCTTTTCAGAAAAGCCAAAATGACAATGCTCCTGGGTTATGTTAATACCATAAGGGAAACATATATAAATATAGGCAGGATAAATGAAATAAAGGTGATTTTAAATTGTACATTACAGCTAATTCAAGCATGTAAATATAATCTACATTCAATTTCCCAAGAACTCTGGGGGAAAAACTGGAATTGCTTCATCAAAAAAAATCACCACCAAACACCTGATCTGGCTGAAGAAAAGGAGTGACTTAATAAAACAGTCAGAAGAAAAGGGATAAATACAATACTTACAACTAGCATTTAATATCAGTTAGAAGCAAAAGGTTAAAGATTACGGCAAAAGAAAGTGGTTATTCTCCAAGGCATTAAGCTAAATGTAAAAGAGCTTACCAGCATCATTGGAAGCTGCTTACCAACATTGATAGTACAGAATTTTGAAATGATTGGAGAATGTTCATTATTGTTTTGTAAAGAAAGAAGGAATTTAAGGTACTGATTATAAACCATTCAAAATTATGGAATGAGAAATGGACAAAGCCAAGTAAGATGTTGAGAAGTCAACTGGTTTTCAGTTAAATACCAGCCAGGCAATTTCCAACAGAAGGTGCACAATCTTATGCAAAACACTGATTAAAATGCTTAATCGAGTAAGCTGAGATGACAAACAAGACCAGCTGTAGAGCAAAGATTGTACCATATCAGCTGTGCACACAGTATGGTTCAGGTTTGAGAACTATCCTCATAAGAAGTAATAATTGACCAAAATTTGTTGTTCAAAAAGGAATCTGATAAAAAAAGAAATCTGCTTTACACCATGTTGATAAAGTAGCATTTTTTAATTTGTAGCATCTGAACTTCTAAAAAAACAACTTTCCCTTTTATGTAAAGTTGATATCCTTGATTTTTTTCTCCTTTGTTCTTTTTTAAAGAATATGTTGGTTTGCTCTACAGTGTGTCTTATGAATATGAATAAGGTAAAAGTACATTTTAATGAGTGACCATTAGTTGACTTCACATGGCTTTGTGTGTAGACAGCGGATAAAGAATAAGCATGTCAAACAAATGGCAAGTAACTGTGCAACCATGAGCAAATGTTGTTTGCTTTCTTCTAAATGATATCAATCCTGCTTCCCCATGGGATGAACATTTGCAGATGGATAGCTATGCCTTTGAAGTCAGGAAAGAAAACCTGAAAAAAAGTCTTGATTTTTTGTTTATGTAAGAGAAACTCAATTTCAAATGAGAATATAGCATGGGCACAGACTTATTTTATGATATAGAAGGCGAAGTAACAACTGCGTGTTGAAGGTTGTGCTCTCAAATGTGCTTAAACAGTGGAACAAATTTCCTTCCATTCTCTTTGCATATTCTGTTTGCTGAGAGGTCCTGGCATTTTTTCACTTGTTATTGAACTAAAGTAACAAAATACAAAGTTCTGCCTATGCTAAGGTAACAGCATTTTGGTTAAAGACTGCTGTTTTCTATAGACAAGGGGAAGCAAGAAAGCAATGTTACTAACAATCATTTCTAGCCATCCTTGACTTCCCAGCCTGCAAACTCAGGTATCTACTTACTGTCAAACTGGCTATAGAACATTGCTCACCACCAGCCCATAAGGAAGCGTAAAATCCCATTTTTAGATTTACAGCAATTTCTCTCTGCTCTCATCTTGCTGTACCTCCTTTTCCAAAATACCCTCTAGCAACCCAACTAGTATTTAAGAATTCTTCATAATCCATTGTCCCCTGTGTGTCTTTAATATTCCTCCCCCAAAAAAGAGGTGTCTGAAACATTTTCAGTTGTACCCATTAATGTTTGCCAACCATTTTTTCCCTTTGGTGTTTATTGTACAAAAAGATACCAAGATTCACTATTGACAGAAATTGTAATATTTTGTCTTGAATCTTCAGTAACAGGAATTTTATCTGAAAGCCTGAGTTTGGATTCTTTTGTATCTACTTTCTACTTAATTTCAAGGTTTCATATTGTCCTGGTTTTGGCTGAGATAGGGTAATTTTCTTCATAGCAGCTGGTATGGTGCTGTGTTTTGGATTTAGGAGAAAAATAGTGCTGATAACACACGGATGTTTTAGTAGTTGCAGAGCGGTGCTTACACAGAGCCAAGGACTTTTCAGCTTCTCGTGCTGCCCTGCCAGTGAGGAGGCTGGGGGTGCACAAGGAGCTGGCAGGGGACAGAACCAGGACAGCTGACCCAGACTGGCCAAAGGGATGTCCCATACCATGTGGCGTCATGCTGAACGATAAAACTGGGAGTTGGCTGGGGCGGAGCGGGGTGGGGTGGGGACTGCTGATGCTCAGGGACTGGCTGGGCATCAGTCAGCAGGTGGTGAGCAATTGCATCACTTGTTTTGTATGTTCTTATTTTTCTTATTCTTATTCTTCTTATTATTATACTTATTCTTCTTATTATTCTTATTGTCCCTTCCTTTTCCATCTTATTAAACTGTCTTTATCTCCACTCACAAGTTTTACCTCTTTCCGATTCTCTCCTCCATCCCACTGTGGGGAAGTGAGTGAACAGCTGCATGGTGCTCAGCTGCCTGCCGGGTTAAACCGCAACACATATTTGGTACGAAGTCTTTGAGAACATAAATCTTAAACCCTGAATACAAATAAAAAGAAACTTAAATATATTATTTTTGTTAATTTGGTATTTCTGAGCTGAGCCAATCACATCAGTTTGAGGGAATACCAACCAATACTGCTATGCTTGAAACTCTGAAGGCCTCAAATATTGTGATAGTTTAACAGAGACAACTTAAGCAATGGTTTCTATTTTCTTAATAATTAATCCCAAAAGTTCCCTAATCAGGGAAAAGGGACGTACTTCACAGAATCACAGAATGGTTGAGGTTGGAAGGGACCTCTGGAGGCCATCTGGTCTAACCCCCTGCTCAAGCAGGGACACCCAGAGCAGGGTGCCCAGGACCACATCCAGGTGGCTTTTGAAGATCTCCAGAGAAGGAGACTCCACAGCCTCTCTGGGTAACCTGTGCCAGTGCTCAGCCACCCTCACGGTAAAGAAATTTTTCCTCATATTCAGATGGAAGTTCCTGTGTTTCAGTTTGTGCCTGTAGCTTCTCATCCTATTGCTGGGGACCACTGAAAAGAGTCTGGCCCCATTGTCTTGACACCCTCCCTTCCTTTTGTGTTCCTCTTTCAGGAGGACAATCCTGACAATCCTTGAACAATCCTGATACTGTTAAAGAGTAATTGTTATTTCTCAGCTTTCTGAAAAGATACTACTTTCCTTTTGTGCCATTTTTATGGTTATTTTTTGATTTTACTTATGATTTGAGCTTTTTAAAAAATGACTTCTGAGATGTTCCTAAAGAACAAATTCTAACACGAAAACAGTTGGTTGACTTTTTCAAAGCAAAATATTATTTATTTATTTTTTTTCAGAATAGCAAGTGATTTTGCAATAGTCTGGAGATTTTCTTCTATTGAAGTGAAACCAGTACTAACCACCTTCCACTGAGCACTCTTTATTCCAGAAGTCAGATCAAAGTAACTGTTTTTAAAAAGATTGGCCAACACTGTGACCATGCTGGCACCTGAAGTAACTGTTTTTAAAAAGATTGGCCAACACTGTGACCATGCTGGCACCTGAAGTACAGAATTACCTAGAACATTTGGGAAGCCATTGCATTATAGATGGATTTCTAAACTGTTGATGGATTATTTTCTCGATGTGGTTGTAGCTCCAATATAAAAGGGTAATTAAAAACAATAATGATGTTGCACAGAAATCTGGCAAAGGGCCAGGAGCTGAGCAGAAAATTCTTTTAGTTGTATAATACCCAGTAGTAAAGAAAATATTTTAAAGAACCATGGGAAGAGTTTTTGGAAGTGCTTCACAAATTTTTGCAGTTTGTTTTCTGTTAAGAGCTTTAGTTTTCAAGTTACTGTTTCTAGAAACAATAAGAAGCTTGTTTTGTGCAAAATCTTTCTCATTCTCTACTTAGAGTGAAAATGCAGAAAAATGCCAGTTATGTTTGCTATGAGTGCAGAACAGGAAAGGCTGTGTAAAGGAAGTCTTATGTTCCCATTTACTTTTTCAGAAGCTACTACTTCTCTATGCCTGTCTCTGTACAGAAATGAAATGGATTGAAACCACTCTGAGCTGTCAGTACATCACAGCTCTGAATCAACTGGAAAAGCAGCAAGATGTCAGCAGCGTGGAGATGAATTTTCATTTAATTGGGCTCTCTGTTCTGGCAAGAGTAAGCAGGCAGGTGTCGTACAGTGGCCTCTGTGCCTCCCGCATGTCACTGGGGACCTCCCTACGTGCAGATGGTTCTCCTGTGGCTTATGTGCCTGGGTGTGAGAGAATGGTGAAAGACAGAGGGTGAACATCAGAGCTTGAAATCAGATCCTGCATTTTTCTTTGAACTGATAAATTCATGTTTACCAGATTCTGCACGATGTAGATACCAACAAAGATCTTTGACAGATGTGCTTATGCTGCTTATTTTTACTCTAGTTAACACATGCTGTTGATCTAGAACACATTGTCTAATGTAAATATAACTCCCAAGAATCAAGTGGTAAAAGACCTGTTATATTTCACATTCTCTCAGCCCTCTCCACAAGAAAATATTTCTTCAGTAGTCACCAAGTAGGAGTTAAATAGAGAAGAAAACAACACTGCCCTCCAAATTGTCCATTAGTAATTTTCTATTGTCATAAATGTTTCTTCTTTCACTCCCTCACCTACCATAGAATCACCCTAATGCTATATCCTGACTGCAAGTGCTGCCTGTGAATTTGTTTGGCTCTTATCCATTAGCTCATCAAATATAATTAAAACTTATTAGTGGGAAAGGGAAAGGCAGGTGAAAAGACACCAAGTGACATATTTGTTGTCATTTATGGCCACTTTTATCTGCAGAGTGAGAACTTCAAAACTACAATTGTTGGAAGAATAAATGATGACGTCTGGCATATCAAAACACACACTATACAGGAAAAGTTGCATTGACGGTTTACAAGTCTAACAGCGAGTCTCTGCCTCTGAGGGTTTCGTGATAAGAATCCAAATGATGTCACTGCCCAAGAGTAGTAGTTAATGGCCCGTGTGTTACAGCACATGAAGACATACAAGTCTTACCGAGAAAGTTGTTAGATGGTGATGTTAAAAGAAGGCAGACCTGAAATAAATTCAAGCAGTAAAAACCTTTCTGTTTTGGATATGTCTTGCAGGGGACTCCTTCATGTCTTGGGAACTGACATTCTTTAAATACATGCCTAGGCAGGTAGCATGCTCCACAGCAGGTACTCTGGTAAGCATCCTGTTGGTAACGTCTGGGAGAACTGACTTTAGAGACATAAGTACTCCTTGTGGATGCAGAATGGTTGGCAATCTAGCCAGAACAGCTCAGCATCTGTGTCGTACCTAAGCTAAATCAAACCAGACTTTTTCCCATTTTCCATTGCTGCTGATACTGAGCTTTCTAAGCTCTGTGTCCTTTATGAGATGGGTCAATTGAACTTCTTGTCTGTGACTTGCAGGCATATTCAGACATTAAATTTTTGCTAAGGTTAAGACTTAGTCCCAGAAAATGAATCACACCTTAATTACTATGTGCCACTGTTTCAATGTATGGCTTCATATAAGCCGAAACAGAGAGTCCTGTGTTTATGTGATGTGACAATACAGCTGGGAGCCCCAAAGCTGTACGTTGCTGTAATCTGGAAGTAAATGGGGATATGTTTGCATTCCTGCAATATTCCAAAATATTATGGGTCCCATCCTAACTTAAAAAATACTACTTTCATTTTTCATAAAAAGGCTCTTGCAGCATGAACACAGTTTGAGCCTTCTGTCAGTGTTTCGCTTGTTGACTGCTCACTGAATTCACAGAATCACAGAATGCTTTGGGTTCAAGGGACCCTTAAGGAGCATCTAGTTCCAATCCCCTGCCATGGGCAGGGACACCTCCCACTAGACCAGATTCCTCAAAGCCCCATCCAGCCTGGCCTTGAACACTTTCAGGGATGGGGTATCCACAGCTTCTCTGGGATCACTGTTTTGTGTGTCATCCTTCTGTGATATGACTCATCCATTCTGCAGAATCCTTCAGCTGTGCTTACTCCTCTCCAGGACCTGTCCAAGGAACTTGGATTCTCTAAGTTTGTTTTCACGAATCAGCCCACTGAGGGCAAAAGCCTTCTTTTTAGGCATAGGATGTGTGAATATGTCCCTTTGCGTGTGACAAAATCTCATCCCTTATGAGCCATCACTTATTTCATTAACTGAACTAGTGAAACTTCGATGAGAAGCACTAAGAAATATAGAAAACGTGGTTGTGATTCATGTTACCAGACTTTCAATGTCAGCACTGTAAACATCTGTGTTTGAGCAAGTCCTTTTTTAGAGTGAAGAGAAATAGGTACATCTTTAAAACATGATCTATTTTGAAATGAATTGCACCCCAGAAATGCCTTTTTGTTTTCACTGTCCATAAAAAGAATCTACATTGGTCTAGATGTATATGACATATGTGCACGAGACCTGTTGTGACTTCTACCTCTGGGCTTTAACAAAGCCACCAAGCTCCCTAAATAAATAAAGAAAGCTTTCCTGCCGTGTCAGCCTAAGATGGAACAGAGTTGAATACCATAAATAAAAATCATGGTGTGGCTTTATGTCTCACACTTCATCTCTAATACGTGATATTACCCAGACCTCTGCTTATGCACTTGTAACACTAATAAGGAAGTAGTAAAGCAAGAAAAAATATCTCCTGAAACATGGTGTCAATGGCTATATAAATAGCAAATGCTTGCCACATGGCAGCCAGTGTATTTTGTTGCAGATATTGAGTGATTTGTGTATACAGTAGGGACTTGAAATGTGGTAGGAAATGGGTTGGTGTAGCTTAGATTTTTTTTTGCAGAAGCCCTACTTTATTTGTACAATTGGTCCTGGACAACAGTTATTTTTATTTATGAAGTGTCAAAGAATTTCTAGTTAAAAGAAAATTACTCTGCTTTTTGTTTGTTTGTTTTAGATGTTGCCTTTTTTTTTTTTTTAATAAAATTTATACAGGAATTATTTCTGCAAGTATTGAAATACAAAGTATAATTTCCAGAATAATTTAAATATATATAAAATAATTGCAGGCCAAATTCCTCCCTGACTCACCTCTTGATATCTAAGGAAGGCTTTTTGGTATTGTTTTGTTTTGTTAAAAGTTGTTCTTGTCTTGCTGTTGAGTTGTTATCCCTGTATGGATTGTTACTATGCCAGAAGCTGCTGTGATAATATTCAAAAAACAAATCTAAGATCTGCTGGCTAAAAAAGAAGCTTTCTGCTTCCTCAGTGGGTGAAGAAATGAATTTACATGGATCAGTAACGACAGCAATAATTAACTTAAGCCCCCTCAATGTCTGTAGAAAAGAAGCATTTTAATTGCGTTTGGTGGAAATGCAGGTGTAAGATGGTACATGTGTGCAAATGCTGTGGATCAGGAGAATAATTCTGATGTGGCATAGCTCGTAAGGGCAGCACTGGAAACACTGGTGGAAAATGATCAAAAAATAATACTGGGGGCTGTTGCAGAAGCAACAGAAGTGACCCATAGTAGTATTTATCATTCATATTGATCACTGAATTGTGACAGCAAATTAATGTTGTTTTTCAGGATTTAACTATTATTGAGACAGTATGTGTTGCTAAGATGAGAACAATGTGCTAGCTCTGATTACACTGAGAGAACAATTAAAGAGTAGATTGAAGAGGCCATATTTTGTCTCCATGATTGCTGTTGCTTTGCAAATACTAATATAAAAAGAATTTCTTACAATTAAAATGAAGGAAAAATAATCTAATGAGCTTGATTGTTTTTAAGGGTAGCAATGAAACTGCATTAGGAATGTTTAAAAATGTAAAAGCAGACAAAATTACTTTAAAATCTGGCAGTATATTTGCAGCTGACTTAATATTTAGCTTGAAAAATATCACCTCTTATAGATCAGTAAAACTAAGGATAAATATCTGTTGCATTAGTTTTCAAAAAGTTAAACATTTTGTGTGTTTCAAAATGGAGCAGTGTAGATTAAAATAAATTAGCAGTTATTTCTGAGCAATGTGTATCAAAGTTTTTGACACTTCTGCTCATGTGCCAAAAGAATTTCATAATTAAAGATGACATTTCATATTGTTGCTGTGTAAGCCATGAAAGTGTTGAGCTGTGATCCACAGCAGACAGTTTTCTCCCTAATGTCCAGCTGATAGAAGCATAAAAGCATCTTCTGTGTAGGTTACTTTTGTACATCAAGTGAACTCTGCAATTTTTATCTCAAAGAGGATGAAGACAAAAATGATGGATAGAAGCTTTTAATGACTGAATACTAAATGTATCCCTGTTTTTGTGCATGCTTACCATGATGTAGTACACTACTTGAAGACTGTGATATGATAAAGAATTGATGTGTAGTTACTGGGCCACCTATATATAGCTTTTACCTAAAAGCACATAGCTGGAAAGCAAAGGAAGTGGAATGGGAGTGTAGTACGCACTTCGTGGAACACATTAGCTTGCATTGACTTCACGCTTTGACTTCAACAAATGTTATTACTTTAACCTGATTTAGCCACACCATCTAGGAAAAAAAAATGCTTACTTTTCAGAGACACATAAGCATTGTTGTGCCCTTACAAAAAATACTGATGAGTTATTTTGATGAGAAGTGTTGTGCTGTACGAAACCAAGCTTGTGTGTCCCCTCGTCCCCAGCGATACTCTGCTGCTGCCGCCACATGGCGCGGCTCTGCCATTAGTGCTTTATAGTTCTTGTTCCTATCAGTTATGTTTCTCAGTTGCAAGACTGAAAATATTCCATTTCTTGTTCAAATAGTTTGGGGAGAGTGGAAAAGCGTTGCTCCTGGACTATTTCAAGGCTGTTTCAAATTAACTTATTTAGTGCTACTTATGAGGAGGTTTATGATTTAAAACAAGAGATTTTGACTTTTTTTTTTTTTCTAAAGATAGAAATAAATGAACACTCACAATACTTAAGTCATATACTTGATAGTGGTAGAAATATGTAGTTAAGAGAAGGATATGCAATATGCCAAAGGTAAAAGCTGCTCTTCTGAAACATTGCTTAGAACACAGAATTTGTACCATGCAAGCAGGATGGTCATTCTGCCTATTTTTTTACTCATTTATTATGAATTTTACCAAATGCAGAGTTACTCAAGCTACTCCATTTTCCAGCAATAGCACCACGAAGTTTTGCCCTCTGGTCTGAGTAGTTGTGCATGAGCAACATTTTCTTTATTGATACAAGATGTTGCAGTTCTGCTCGTCATTTGACCTTACACTGCTCATTACTGAACCGAAAAAAAAAAAAAAAAAAGATTTCAGAGTTCACCATATGGTTTGTATTTTCAGGCTTTTCTTGTGGATCTTGGCTTCTTCCACATTCTGTTAAATTCTGTTAAATTCTAGAGGGTTGCTCTTATCCTGTTTTGATGATTTATCAAAGTGTGAATAAAGCAATGAAAATCCTCCACTGAACGTTGGTTTCTACTTAATGAATGTTACAGCATGGAACACATCGCATCCTCGAGAGCTTGTCCAGCTTCCATTTCTCTTTCAAGATACAATTTCTGCAGTTGCTTATATAGAAAAGTGCTACTATGAAACTATTTGATGTACTTTTATACTTTTAGGTTTCTGAAATGCAGTTTGGCAGATGAAAACAGCTTGGCCAGCAGCCCATGCCACATTAGTTTTCCAGGAATTATCAGTTAGTGCTCTGAAGATCACAGTGTAGCTCCTACTAATGAAGAATTTGGAAGGTGTTTTGAAGGCATGGCCATAATATTAGGTGATTTTCTTCTTTTTTTTTTTTTAAGAAAGTGTCACTTGCAGTTAGCTTATTAATAAAAAGATACTTAGGCCTTCCTGAAACTCCCACTGCAGACATTGTCTCTGCTAGGAAGGCTTCTGTGACTTGCACCATGGCATTGCTTGCCATGACTGTCTAGGGAGGAGAGATCTGAGGTATGTGTGGAGCATCCTGGGCAATATGCTCAAAGAGCAGCAACATGGAAGGAGCATATATATGATCCTTAAGCTACCTTGCTGTTCCACTTAGTGCATCTCAGGTACCTTAGATATCCTACTGTTTTGTTGTTGTTGTTGTTTGTTTGTTTTCCTTTTTTTTTTTTTTTAAGGTTTTAAAATTTCGCTTTCTGCTCTGGGTGTCTGTGTAAGTCACTTGCTCTGAACACGACTTTGAATCTCAGTTTCTTTTATATGATATCATATCATATCATTGTAGTATATCATATATAACCAAAAAGTAACCAAAAGTAACCATTTGATTTTCTGTAACAAAAACTGAATCACAACATTTTGCTACTAATTTAGTGATAGTAATATTCCTTTTAAAACATTAGGAGTTCTTTTCATAGTTAATGTGAAATGAATAATATGAATAGCTAACAAAGTCATACTTTTATTTGGCAAAGTGAAATTTCAGATCACATAATACATTGCAAGGCATACTTAATTTTTTAATGAAAATATTTTGTTGTGGCATTTGTAACTTAAAAAGTCAGTCAATATGTATTATAAAGATTTGTTTGTGCACCTCTATACAGTCTAACCATTTCTCTCATGAGACACTAAACAAAATGAAAGAGTATTCAGTCATTATAATAGAGGCCATTTCTTTTAGAATTGAGTAAATGTAATTAATTGCTTAAAGTATAATATCACATCTCATAGCTCTGCGTTACTTAATTACTTTGCAAGTTGCTTTCCCTAGTTTATCTTGATTATGTAAGATGCATGGATACATAGAATTACTGAAGTGATCAATTATTTTCTATTCCTGAATATCAGCAGTGTTTTCAAATACAGTACAGTAAAAGAAAAAGAAATGTTTGCTGGCCGATAATTGCATTATGAAATACAAAAAGAGAAAAAATCTAAAACCCCAAAACCATACGCATCTCATATTATTAAGTTGTGCAAATTAAATTGAAGTTTTTATTTTTCTATGATTCTATGATTTTATGATGTTCTATGATTCTATGATTTTTGTTTATTTTTCCAAAAGCATTCTAACAGCGGCAATGATTTTTTGGTGTTTCTGTCCAAAAAGTTATTTGCACTATGACTATGACAGTGTTGAGTACTTTTCTCCCGTAAGCCGTTTTCCACAGTGACTGTCCTTGACCAAACCAGAAAATGAATTTGATTTCTCTAATGCAAAAGGTAATTGGATTTCTCTTTATGGAATGCATCCCTTTAATGACTGTCTCTGCTTCAGCCAATTTAGCTGCAAGTGACCTGACATTGATCTGGTGATATGACTTTAAATAAATGCCACAGCTGGGAGATGAGGGACCAACTGTCTGATATCAGAAAGAACATTTCCTGCCTCATCTTGCCATTTTCCTCAGAAAATGTCTCCTTCTTGAATGTCATTCTCATGAAGCATGCCACTAATAATTGGTCATAGAGCAGCAGATTGCATCCTTCTAGCAAATATAATAAGTATTTCCCAGAAAGCATCTGGAGCAACTATTTTTAAAATTGAATAAAGCCTCTCAGAATAACTATTCTTCACAAGTATTTATTACTATGTAGATTCTTGCTAAGAGATTACGTGTTACTAAAGTAGTGAATTAAATCTTTACAGAGGTCTTGTTCAACATTAAATATTTATTGAAATATTTATTTAGCTAATGGGGGTCTTATAAAAAAGTATCATAGCATGTTTATCTGAGAAAAGAATTACCTACAGGAAACAATTAATAAAGGTGGTATTTGAGGATATAATCTGCTTTTTCTGCAGGCTAGGTTTAATGGAATCATAAAACCATAGAACGGGTATTTCTACTTATTTAACATATCCATTATCTTTCAGACCCAGTCCTTCAGGCTAATACACTAAGCACTTTTAACCCCAAATGGACTAGGAGCCAAAATTGAGAAGCTGAATTTAGTTCCTATGTGGTTTTGGTTTAATCATGGGCTATGTGTTCTTTTAACATTGTTAATGTCTTTGAAAGTAGTAGCTCACACACTGCATGGTAAATGAGATCTTAGAAACTCTCTACCAGAATAAATGCAGTGCAAAATAAAAACAAGAAATCTTGACTTCAAATTGAACTTATTTCCTTCTGCAATTTAATTGAGTTATTTTCATACTAATCAAAATAATTAGTAATTTTCCACTGTGTACTGCTACCAATGACAGACATTAAGAGTTCATTTTACTTATATTTAGTAGCAGGTTCTCTCCCCTGTTTCCTTTATCTGTTCAATTCTTTCTTAATCTTTATGCTTTTCCATTCTTCTGGATCTTTTGCACAACAGAGTTGATGAGTTTACTGTATGTAACTTCCAGTGCTTTATAGTACAGTCAGTTGTCTTGAAGTAAATGGATATGAAAACACAGCTTCCCAAAGGTGCAAGGGCCTGAGGGGTATTCACCTCCCTCATTTAGCTGAAAGTCATTTTTAATTCTTTTGTGTACTACCCAGAAGTAGTGCATGCATATGAGTCTCTGGACAGAGAAACAGATGGTCTTTTCAGATAGGAATTATGAAAATGAGAATAAATATTTCATATTTTTAAATTTCATGCAAGTTTTAAGGGTTTTTCGTGTCTCTAGTCCCAAGTGTGCTTTTCTTACTGATACCAGGAAGCAAGAGAAGATTATAAATGGCATATAGTGCTCAATTCACAGGCTTGCACTCCCTGGATACAACTCTGGCTTCAAGAGTGAAAATGCTGCTGCTGCTCTCGGGGAAGTGGGTCCCCATCCCAAGTTGGGCTGGAAAGCCACATGTATGCAAGCTCCATAGCCATACTGTAGGTAGCTGTAACTTTTAGGTTAGTTCTTCTCTTCTTATCTTTGGACCTCCACAGGTTGCCTTCTTTCTCAAGGAATCACTTGCACTTCTAGGGGCAGAATATGTAAGACAATATACTTTATGTTGATTAAAAATGATGCTGGAGATACTATTTTTCTATTGTCTAATAATTAAAATCGTCAGAACTGAAGCAGACTTGTCATACATAAAAGAAAGCGTTCAATTCCTTCTTAGTGCTTTCTTTTGTGACAGCAGTTTAACTGTATGTTATTTCTGTTTTCTCTGTAGGTCACTGACATGATGCTTCAGGACAAACCCTACCCAGACTGGGGAAAGTCTGCCAGGGCTTTCTGGAAGAAAGGAAACGTTAGGATCATTTTATTCTGGTATGAAAATAATAAAATCAAATTATGGTAAATGGAGCTTTTATAGAACATCCAAAAATATATCTTCTAATTCTCTGTGGCAGGAAGAGATATAAAGGCAATATAAGGTAAGAAAAGAAAAATGGAAAAAAATGACATGATATAACAAAAAATTAAACATTACAAAAGCTATATATAAGTGAACACTTCCTAAAAAAAATGGTCTGTGTAAAAATATAATTTTAAAATTGATTTATATTGTTTCTTTTACTATATGCTGGACACTGTTTATAATGGAGTTGCAAATTTATTTGCTGCTTGTGAAAATATTTAGATGTCCAGTTGTGAGTCCTTTTAATTAAGGTAAGTAGATATGTAAATGTCCTTTTGTGACCTTGAAGTTAATAGGTTTTTGAATTCATACTTGAATGGGATTGAAAATAGCAAGTCAGCCTCAGATTATTAAGAAAAATATTTAAAAATCAAATTGTGAGGGTTAAGCGTTTATTTGACCTTAACCGTAGCCTCTTCCAGGTAAATTCAGACCAAGTGGAACTGTTGAAATAGAATACAAATTATGTCAGGAAAAAATGGAAGATGGAAAATGTATAGTCTAAGAGGCAGACAGAGGACCTTGTGGCTAAAGATGAAAGAAATTAGAAAGTTTTTTTTTAACTACATAAGAAACAGAAAATCTGATAATATCAGCAGACCTGCTATTTTTTAAAGAGTAAAGGGAAAGATTTAGAATTCTGCTACAGAAAATGCAAAGAAATATCTATACTTTTTAAGTAGTAAGGATAAGATACTGTATTAAATTTGGGCAATTAAAGGAAATACTAAGAGAAAGGTGAAGACTAAAAAGAGAGCAGAATTAGATGGCTGATTGTCTGTAGCCAAGGCTTATAAGGAACTGAAGGGGCTGAACTGATGCAAATTTTTTTAGCACTTAATTGCCTATTGAAAAACTGAAGGCTAAAAAGTGGCTTTTGTTTTGGGTTTGATGCTTTTTTTCAACAAATGAAAATTACCCTACTGGCCAGTAAGTCTTAGCTCAGTATTAGCTAAATGGATTGGATACATCATTAATAATAGAATTATGAACAAAACTCCAGATTAAATTCTGCTAAAAGAAACCAGGGTAGCTTTGCTGAAAGAAAACCTTCTCTGATCTGTGAGAAGTCTTTGAACATGTCATCAAAATAATGGATGAGGAAGAAATGCTTGATCTAATTTATTTGGACTTTCAAAAGGCTTTTGACAAAGTTCTTCACTGAAGGCAATTAAGAAAAATAGTAAGCCCCATGGAGTTTGCTGAAGTCATTTAGGAATCAGCTAAGAGATGTGCAATGAAAGGTATAAATAAAGTAATATCTTTCTGCTATGCTCATTAGAGTGGGGACACCCATTCTTTAATTTAGACATAGTCGTCACAATTTCTAAACATCATATACTGTAGTGACGTGACAGAATCTGAAGATGAGGCAAATAATTTGAATTGACAAATGCTAGCATATAAGAGGGATCTTAGAAAGCTAGGTGAAAAGATAATGTGATTGAAAAGATAGAGTTACACAGGGGGGCTCAAACAACTCCGTGTTGTGCAAGACATGCAGAGGAAGATTCTGTCTGTGTGCTGGAGTGGGCAGAAAGGTAAAGCAGATGAATAAAAAAATGTTTGGATATATTACAAGTGGGCTAGTAATGATTACAGTGTCACATGGTTAAGTCAGTAAAAAGTTCAGTCTAGAACATCAAGTTTTGTTTACCTTTGTCTAAAGAATAGGCTTGTCTAAAAGACTAGAAAGGAGATTAATTAAGAGTCAAGTAAAAAAACTTAATTACACAGACTGGAAGAATGGAAAAAAGGGTTAAAAGCAAAGTGACATGATAGGGAGTTTTCTTTTCAAATTTATATGCCAGATAGGAGAATATTAAAACACTATTAAAAGTACATTTATATTGTTGCAAAAGATGTTATGACTTCTTGCAGTCATAAATCTTGCAGTTATAAATCTGTATTTTCTTTCAAATAATATTCACATTAACAAATGCTACCAAAAGTTTAAAATGGAGATAAAGTAAAAAAATGCTGTTTCTTTCTGTGAGTGATTTTCATGCTAAAGAGTATGCTTAATGGGGGTTTAGAAACCTAAAGGGTGGCATAAATGCTTTTATTTTTAGCTTTAAGCAGTGAACTAAAATCACCCTGTGCAGAATTAGAATTTTTTTTTTCTAAGTAGGAAAAATGGAGTGGGGTGAGTTAAAGTATTGATAAAGTTATGCACAATAATGAGAGGTATTTGTATTTCATTTGTTATTGTTCAAGTATGGTGATGTGAGCGGTCTCATTTCTGAAATGTTCCAAATGAAGCATCCTTGATAGCATGTGCTACATAGATACTGGTGTGCCAAAATTCGTTTATTCAGGACATTTCTCAGTGGCACACCTGTTTTGCAGAGATGGTATAATTCAGTACACTGTATTTTAATTATTCCAAATACTAGATTTGTGATGCACAGTTTAAAGTGGTTGATGAAATGAAAATATTGGATACACACTGGACTTTTTTTTTTTTTTCCTGGTAACTTCCTATTTGCTTTCAGGTTTTTCTTTGTAAAATTAGAAAATGTCTATAGACATACCAAAGACAGATGGATTGTCATGGGGATGAAGACACCATCCACTTGTTTTTAACAGTTGATCGTGTGATGGCTTTGTGTTTCTCATCTGCAGATATTTTCAGCTCTCCAATGCAACTAATTAGTAAAGGTTTTAATTTAGCTTATGCTCTGCAGTTACAAATCATTCCTTGGAAGCATTGTCAGCAACTGGTGCTTGGTTGCTCCTGAGGATTCTGGCTGCCTTTTGTATGTCTTCAAAACATAATTCTTCCACAAACAGCTCAACTAGCTCAAAAATGTCCATTTACTATTTGCCTTTGTCTAGTCCATCACTAAGGAGTTTATTGAAGTACATTCTACTTTTTTATAGCTTCTTGTTGTTGTTATATTGATAAAAAGATCCCCATTTTGGTCATCTCCAGCTCTGCTCATGGCTAATTTCACCATGCAGAGGCACATTTGTATAATGCTGTTATAGTCTGTGTTACATCGTATAGGGATTTTGCAGGATGGCTTTTGGATGGGATTGTGGGATCGATTGAGCCCCTCTGTGCTGCTGATGGCATGCTGTGCAGAGGTCCCGTCCATGGTGAGGTTCACCAGCCTCACTGCTCTTCCCGTCTTCATAGTATTCTTCCAGTGAACAATACTGAACTTTCTAGATGGTACACTAAGGTTGGCTGAAAGTGTTGCACTCCTACACATCAGCTTCAGAGTGAGCTCTTACAAGCAGTACGTATGAGTATTACTGTTGAAGGCAGCACATGCTAATGCCATAATATGTGCTCAGGTTTTAATACTGTCACTGATGTCAGCAAGGCCCATGGCTAAACTCTGCCTACTATGTGCCTGAAATCACTGTCTGCTCATTACAGCGTCTTCCGTTGTCACCCATCAAATGCTGTGAAGCATCAACCATAGTAATTGCAATAATATCACCAGGACATCTCTGGGCTGTGCATACAGTTTGGTTAATAGAGGAAAGACCTGTATACTCTCTCTTGACAAACTGTTCCAATATTAATTGTCCTCAAAACTTTCCTAACAGAGGATAACAGGATTATAATGAGCAAGATGTAAAGAGTTCTGTGTGTGAACTTTTAGCTGTATGGAAAAACAGAATGTGAACAAAAAGAAGTGAGATTACTGGAAGAGAGGACAAGAGCTGCTGAGGTCTGTGTAACCAGGGAAGAGAAAAATGATATGCAAAGATAGATTATCAAAATGGTGGAGTGTAGAGATAACAGTGGATTGTGCAGCTGAATATTGATTGCAGACAGGGTGACAGAACAATATATACCCGCTCAATGTTTGAATATGCAAGTAGCAGACTGGAATCCATTTCTGTCGTGTCCCTGGCTAGACATTCATTGTACGTGTACACAATGATCAGTCTTCACTGGTGCAAATACGTGTCTGACATAAGACTCTTGCCTGAAATAATAAAAGAGAACGTGGAGAAGAAATAAAATAATATTGGGAACTGTAAATTTTTGATTTTCTATGCTTGCTGTGTTTGACTTTGGAAACTGAATAATATTCTCTTATTGTGTGCTTCCATAAGCTCTGTCTAGCTTTCTTTAACGAAAAGCGAGTCTGCACGTGCTCAGAAATGTGTTAGTAATCATAGTATTTTGATTCAACAAGTTAGTAATATAGTTTTAAAAGCTTTTATTCAAATTAATTGCTCAGAATTGCCAGAGGCTACTGAGTCATGTACATATGCCATATTTATAGAAGATTGTGTTAAACATGCATTTATGTAGGACATTTAATTGGACAATATTTTGTACCCTGCAAGTAGAGTAAGCTTCCTTATAGGATAGATAGCCACGTCTCCTGCACAGAAATTAAACACAGTTTCTTTCAGTGATTTTCTGTTATGCACCTAACTGAGTGTTTGGTTTGATAAGTTGTATTTCTGTATTCTCTGCTTTCACAGTCAAGATGATAAATGTGTACTGGACAATTACATTCTTTTCATTTATATGAATGCCATTCATATATTTGTTTCAAAAGACAGTTTCTTAAAATATCCATTCTTTTCATTATAGGCTGCACTGAGAAAAGCTAATTAGACATTATAGCTTTGCCAACCTAAATTACATACTAATCTAAACAAAACAAACCTTTCATTAAGTTTGTGTAAAGGTTCCTGTGATGCAGTCATAGAAATACAACTGCACAAAATGACAAAATAATTATATATGTATAGTAAAATATGCATACATGTGCACATATATGTTATTCTCTCTCTTTTTTTTGGAGTTTTTTTAAGTTCACCTATTAATTCTTTCATACTTAAATAATTTATCTTGTGGTAGGATACTCACTACTGGACTGAAACCTGGAATTACATCCAAGGGAAGGCAGGCTTCCCAGTAAATACTGTAAATAGAAAAAGCATAAAAATATTTTACAATATTAGTGGTCCCAGTGAATCTTTTATTCTCATGCTACAACCAAAGTGAGTAACTTCAGTTTGGCCTCCACATAAGCAAGACAACAAACAAGTTCCTTAGTATTTGCTTTCTGTCTCAATACAAAATATTCACTTTCACAGAGGATTTAAATTGAGTAATCTGACTACTAATCGGGGCAGACATTGTTAAATGTATTCTGAGAGGACAAAACTGTCCATGAATAGTAATTATTACATTTAGTCTGGCAATCAAGAAGTAACACATGATTACCATTTATCAAGAGATGACTAAAATGTTTTTGATGACATTCATTTAATTTCTGTGCTGGGTATTATTAGTAAACTCTGCTGTAAGATTACAATAATTACAATAATTAACATATGTTGAAAATAAATCATAATAATCCAGACCAACAGACTTTCTTTCATACAAGTGGTAATTGTTCAAGCTTATACATCGTCTTAATTTTCACTGAACTATATTACCTGAAAATGTATTATTATCTGAAATATTCAAACAGAGGCTTTTGTTCAAACCTAAGTTTGATCCTGTTCAGACTCGCTGGTTCAGGTCCTAAGGAATATTTTCTCATCTTGATAGCAATGTGCTTTTACACTGTCTAATATGGATAAGTGAGAGTGGTCAGATCTCACCAGAATGGTTCGAGCTTGACAACCGTATGAGTCAGACCCTTTTTGGGGACCTCATCCTCTCATGCTTCCCTCCGCCCCTCCTTGGTCCATGAAGACCACAGTGTCAGTAATTCAGGGTTCTCCCGTCAATCTGCCTCCCCACTGAGTTCCAGTACAAGCAATAGCTCCAGTCCCTGGCAGAACATGCCTTTTCCTCCCTCTCTCCCTCCTTCCTTCCCTTCCTTGCACACAGCAACAGCCCAAAAGTGCCAGTGTATGCAGAAGCAAGAGGGAAAGGCCAAGGCAGAACCTGGGGCTTTAAGCCAACTGTGGGGTGGTTGGCTTCCAAGATAGCATTTGCTGCTCTGATATCATTGCCTGTCTCAACCTTTCCCTGGCTTTTGTAAGGAAAGACAAGGAGATAGGAGCATCCTGGGAAATGCAGTCGGTCCACAGGCCACCTGTGTGGCCAGGTGGGGCATGTTATTCATGGACTAGTAATGCACTGTGTGAAAGGTAGATGCTTTGCATGGCATTACTTATGCATGAGCAGAGAGAATGTATCCATATGTGAGGGAGTGTACATGAGTCTCCCATCTGTCTGACCTGTCAAGGAAGAAATTTGTAGCTTGCCTATGCCAGTCTATATTTGGAAGGGCTGTATCCTGCATTTTGCCCCACTCTATTCATGATAGGATGAACAGTGAGATAAGTTATTCGTCATCTCAGTTTTCTTCTCAGAAGGAAAAGCATTTGAGACAAAAGCAAGCTCAGGGAGCTTTGAGATCTGATTCAAAAAGTACTATCACTGTAAGATCACTTTAGCATGAAGATAGGTTTGTTAAATTCATCTTGTTCAAGTTACATAAAGTGGTCACATCCTCTTAATTTTTTTTTTTTCTGATGAAGACTCCTACAGATCAAACACAATATATGTTCTTTCTTACTTGTATTTGTGTGAATAAAAGAAGGGTTGGCACAGATGGAAAGTGAGCGTAGCATGGCAGTTTCCTCTTATATGATGTAGGACACACGCATGCACGTGCACATCCACACATGCAACCACACTCTAGACAGCAACAGAGGTGAGCGAGGGAGCTCTTAATGCCTGTTGTACAAACACCATTACCCTGGTAAGTTGTAGTGTTGAAATATTTCTTGTACTGGCAGGGTGGAAAAGATTAACAGACCAGTCTGACTGAAAGGTAGTTATATTGAATACAGAAAAGGAACATCCATTAGCTACAGTGGGTTTAGGATTGGACCCATAAACTTCAGTTTCACCTTTGGTTTGGCTTGAATTCTTTGAGCTGTTGTAGTACATTTGTATTTTATAGCATATCTTTTCAGTTGCTCAGCCCGTTTAAAGTTTTTGAGTTAAATTTGGTATGTACTTGCTATCTTCAATAGCTGATAGCCTGTTAGAAAAAGAGACTGTTTTTATTCCTACATGCCTGCTAGATCCCTAAGTATAGCCCTCATAATTGGGTGGATATGGCAACCCATCTTCACCTCTTAAAAAGTACATTTTATTCTATCCCTGTTAGTGAGCACGAGGTATATCACGAACAGTTACTAAAAATATTTTATCCAATGTGTAGCTTTAACAAAACTTCTTAAAGTGCAGTGTCTGCAATGCTTCAGTAATAATGGCCCTTCTAAATGAAAAAGCTTTCACAAAATCACATTCTATGCCAAAAAAATGAAAATCTGTAATGCTTAGATGAAAATTTTCTTTAGCAGGTTTCAAAAGTTCTTTTCTTTGAAATAGTCAAATGCAATCCTCAGTTCAGGCACAGGTCCAATTTAGAAGGGATATTGCAGCAAGTCCTCTTTTAGCATCACCTCTTCGCTTTCCACAGAATTTTTGCTGAGCAGCAGATACATCTGCCTCCTGTCAGGCCCCAAAGAAGATCTTCCAGGAGAACAGCAGAGTCACTCATGTGGTGGGTTGTTCTGTCAGCGTCCTCCTTCTGGTTGTTTTCCCTTCCTTCCTCTTCTGCAATATACATCCATTTGTTATTAGAAAAAAAATATCTTTTTCAATCTTTAGCATTTACAGCTAACCTTATTCTAGATCCACTGTAAAAGTAGGATGAGTATCACAAAATATGCATTATGTGATCATGTAGGCAGAAGAAAATGCTGAAAGTTAAATTATAACAGTATATAATCGGTTAATTGTGAGAGCCACCCCAACAGAAAAGTTCCAAGTATTGCAATTAGATCAGCATGCACATTGGGGGCTATTATTGATACAGCAAAAAAATACATTTCATGTTGCCAAGGTAGAAATTCATTGTCATGTCTTACATCCTTGCTTAAATATGCTAAGGCCTGGTAAAATTATAACCCAAAACATGATCTGATTGACTCAAACTCAAGCCTCTTTGGAGAAGCTTTAAAGAATCCATGCTGCATGGGGAAGATTCAGCCTCAGCCAGTGTTTTTGTGCAAGATGTGCATTCTGGAAGGCCACAGAATTCAATGGAGATCAGAAAATGAGTGCTTCAGCTGCTGGTGCTCGCAGCCCTAGTTCAAAGACTTTGTCGTGGCTGGATTCCAAAAATCAATCCAGTTTTGTAAAATAAATGTGATGATTACAGAAATTAAATTATTTCCATTCCTGGAATCCCGGAGTACTTTTTTAATATTGTATTTCTCTGTAATTCATATTTAAAGTTGTGCATTAGAATTTGCTGATGTATTTAGCTGAAATCCTTACTCATCATCTTTCTCATATTCCCATATTCCCCATAAATACTGAATATTCACACATTCTGGATTAGAAAGCACATAGGAGCCATTTCAATAAAAGTGAATACTCAGTTAAAACTAGTGTTTCAGGATGTGCTTAACACAACCATGAAGGTGAATGTACATACTATTAATTAGTCTTTGTATAAAACCTCCATTTAGAATGTAAGGAACATTTCTTGTGTTTCTAACTTACTTTTCTACTTTAAAAAAGTCAATAGAACTATAAATTTAAAAGAATTTGCTGACAGCTATCTACATTAAGACATGCAACCTTAAAATATCTTTTTTAGCTGGATAACATAATGAGAATATTATGGCCATATTTTTATTTCAGATAATTGCATGTTGTCTGTCTGCAATTGTGACAGTAGAAAAAGCAACAGCTAAAACAAAGAATAGATTAAATTGTCAATAAAATCACAACAAAAGGTTGCTAACAAAAGGTGCCTGCAGGGCTCCTTGTTTTATAATGTACGTTTTGATACTTTAGCATCTCTTCTTTTCCTTTTTTTTTTTTTTTTTAAACAACACTAAAAAATCATGGTAGCAGTTACATGCTCTTTAAATTTCAGACCTGCATCTTTGAGATACTTTGTCCAGCAGGAAGTTGTCCTGATGAACATAATGAATCTGTCACACTGACTACTCAAATCTTCAGTAAACATTGTGTAAACAAAAATGGCATTAACACAGTACAAGATATTTTCCATCTTTTCAAATTCTTTACCTACTGAACTGAGAAAAACTTAACTGCAGTTTGCAGTTTTGTGTTACTGATTGTGTCGATACATTGGTGAGCATAGTGCTGATCCTCATGCAAAGAGTAAATCTTTCTGGGCTTCAATGGGACGTTTCTTGTCCATGATGGCTGAAGGGGTAAGGCAAAGCAGGGGACAACCATCTGAAAAAATATTTTCAGTCTTGAGAGAGGCCCATATTTTTGGAAGCTTTGTTTCTTATACTCTAGTTCACTGTTTCCCTGTTTCTTTTTTACATGCCCTACCAGAATCCACTAGTTCTGTCACAGAGTAACTTAAATTTAATTTCCTTAAGGAAAGGATATCTTATACTTGGGAAGGTAGAAGACAAAGGCCAAAAAATTGTCAAAAGTTTACATTAAAACAGAAGAGGAATTCATGTTAATTTCATGACTTGCTATCACAGCTTTAGTTTATTCAAAGATATGACAAAAAGAACACACCATTTCTTATTTTAAAGATATTACATACAGCTTTCTCCCAGTGCTGAATAAACGTTCTCTTTGAGAGCACTTGACTGCGTTAGCTCAGGTGCAAGCTCTTGGGCCTATCTGCTTTTTCATACATCATGGAACTGCATGATGTGTAACATGTGCAGGATAGTTTCTTCTTTTTCTTTTCTTTCTTGTTCTGCCTGCTTAGTAGCTTTTCATTTAGATGGATATTTTTTAATTTTTATCAGAATTTATACATAATTGTTGGAACTTTAAATAATGCAGTGCCCTAAGGTGCCACTACTATGAACTGAAACAAACAATAAATTTTAAACTTTTAGTAAATTAATTTCCTGTAAGCAACCACCCATGGCCATTGTTTCAAAACAACAATTAAAAATGCACTAATTTAGGCTCTCCATCGTGCTGGCATTGTGCAGTCCAAGAACAAGTGAACTCTTCACCCTGGGGAGGTTACAGTTTGGAATTCAAATTTCAAAAAGAAAAACAATTCAGAGATGCATTAAATCCCTCATCTACAAATGTAATTTGCTGCTCACAAAAGTAATGTTTCAGTAAAAAATGGCCCTTGACACATGCTGAGCCTCTAGTTATTTGCATGCTTTGACCTGACCTCGTTGATTGAAATATTCCGGGCCCATTGGCACAGTGCAGCAAGCATAGGTCTTGGCCAAGGAAATAAAGCGAAGCATGTTTTCAATGACAGTAAACAAGCTGGAAAGATCTTATTTGACTTTTAAATAACATATTGAGTTGTGAGAGCTGTAATTTAGGTGGGAAACAATCATCTTTAAATTAAGTAAATTTTATAAGGACAGTCTGGAGAAAGACTGCACATACAATGGCAATGTCATTCTTAGTGCATTGATGCTTAGGATAAAAATTCTCTCAAAGGCAGGTGCAAGTTTCTTGTCTAAGCTTCTCTGCAATATTCTGTCACATGAAGTCTAACATACTCATGCTACTAAACTTTAAAGGGTAATGTGAATTTAAGTGTTTTCCAGGGTTTCCTCCAATGTACGATACAAGCTTGACCAAGCTGCATGAACATACACCTATTATAAGGAAGTATATTATGAATGTAGCCATTTTTCATTTAGACAGTGGTACTACTGATTTTAGTTTAAATGTCTAAATACATAGGATTTGAGGCTGCCCACAATGTTCAGGCTAACTAGGAAGCCAGGCAGTGCTTAGTGAAATCTTCAGGATTGTTTCCTCAGGGTGGTATACTTAAGATTTGAACTGCCACAATTTAATCATACTTGTCTTTAATAACTTGAAAGGGAAAAGTTTTGGTTTATAGTAGAATAATTTACACTTCACAATATTATGTCTGTTTGAACAAGACCTTTAAAACATTTAGCTTTTCCCCTTGTGTGCAGCTGAATTGATAAAATTATCTGAGCTTCTTTAGTTTTATTTTTATGCAATATAAAAAATGTATACTTTCTCCCAAAGCAAATTAATTTACACCCAAGCACAGATGAAAGCATCTGGTAAGTAATAATAATATTTCAAAGAAAGATTATGTTATCTTTCAGAAAGATGGGGTTTTGTACTTAGAATTAAACTTCGGTTTAAAGTTTTGGTTAGCCCATTTTTTTTCAGCCCATTGTAAAATTTCCATCTACCTGAAAGGTTTCCTTAAATGGGTGTTTTGGTGTCTTCAGCCAGAAGTGCCACTTGCTTCTTGTGCCACGAGATATTTCAGTAACTGTAATATGTTTTGGCTGGTTTCAAGAAGTATACACTCTCTTCTAATCTATACACAACCTCAATTAGTGTTCAGGTCAGCAAGTGGGAAGACATTTATGGAATCAATCATTTTGGGTTAAGGAGGACACATACTGCAAGTGTACTAATGGAATGGAAATAATGCCTGGAACATCTCCAGAAGAGTCACAGTCTCAATGGAGCAATTAAATATGTATGAAGAATGTTTGCAGTGAAGTTCAAACACATCAGCCTGAGGCTTATATTTTTGGTTTAATTTATTCACAGCCTTTCTGTGTACTGCTGCTTGATGGTCCAAAAACACTTCTGCACGCTGCCTCCTGCATCGTCTATGTATCTACAGACTGACAGATACAGTGGCAGTTGCTATTTTTAATCACCATCTCAGGAGCAAGGAGTAGACTCTGCAGTAGAGCAGTGCTGTGTTATTATTTGGGTTAGCAGTTTTTATTCATTAATATATTTGACATCATTTGACATCATGGTATGGGAAGTAGTCTTCAGAATTAATTCAGACACTGTTCAAGTAGTTAACAAAACTTCTTAGCCTGAACGTGCTGGCATTATTAGGTCTTCAAATTAGAATATTGCATGATACGGCCTGTATTCCACATCTTCATATCACTGCTTTTATCCTTCATGAAAAAGCTGCTTGTATTATAGCTACAGGCTGTTTTTTTTTTTTTTTTTTTTTTTTTTTTTTTGTATTGTCAGTGAATATTGGAGCTATTTAAAAAGTTAGTGATAATATTTCCTGATAATTATGGTTCTTTGCAGAATGCATGAAAGAACAAATGCTATTTTCAGCAATAAATAAAACCAAATTATTTGGAGCTTTTTAAAGAGATTTTGTTGCTTTTGATGGCTCTCAGTTCTCAGTTTTGTCACTGATCAGAGAGCACCAGCATATTGGTTGGTTCGTCTGTTATCAATTCATACACTATGAATAAACGGGATTGTTATATAACTAAGCTTAGAGCTATTGGCAAAGCAACTGAGCAAAGACAGCCTCTTAGAAGGATTACTGGTAATGTAATTACTTGTGAAAGATATATATATATGTCCTGTATGAAAACAACACCATCTTAATATGTTATTTAAGCAATAACATTAGTAGAATGGGAGCTTGTGTTCCAGTAATGGCATACACTACGGATGAATAATGGCATGGTGAAGCAAAGGCATTTGTGTAAAGTAAACACTGAACTAAAGCCAGAAATGCGCTTTCATTTCTTTAGCTTGTTTCACGGTTGTTATTGAAACAAAACTTACTTTCTAGTGACACTGTAATAATTTTATTAAATGCAGTGGAATTGTGAGGCCTCAAAGCTGCCGAATGATTTTCTTCTGGTCTGGAGAAAAATCTGTTTATATCTATAGTTGATAGTTTTTATCCATTAATAGCAGCTATAAAACGGCCAATAATAATATCACTAATGCTTACAAAAAATGTGGTGTTAATATGACACCTATTACTGGAAATGCCAAGGATATGTCATGGGGGTGCTCCCAAATCATACTAGTTTCTAGAGAATGAGAATCAATTTAGGACATTCAATTCAGGCACAGGGGAAATGATCTTGGTGATGCAAAATTATGGAAACCTCTGTGTTTGTGAAAAGTTGTGGTCGATATCTTTTGATATCCACTTTAACAATCAAGATGATTGACTTTTCATAGTGAGAAAGAACATCCCCATAAGTATATTAAAATAAGCACCTGACCTTCATATTTTTGAAATCAATGGTGAAAGCCCAGTAGTCTTCAATGAAACTGTAATATTCTTTTAGATATTGACAGCTTTTTTTTTAAGTTAGTTCTAGGGGAGATTTTTCCCTGCAGTATTTAATAAGCTCCATGGCATCCATACAGATAGATTTTTGAAACATTGAAACATACTGACAGGTATGCTGTTTGATTAGTTTAGTCTTAAACACTTTCCTTCCTCAACTTTGGCAGTATTTCCCACATGCAGCTTCTATATTTCTTTCTTCATTGTGTTCATTCATATTTTCCCCTTATTCGATAAGCAAATTTTGATGCTTAGTATATGTTTCTGAGGTTTTTTGTTTGTTTGTTTGTTTGTTTGTTTCCACTTCATCATTTTTCTTTTTCCATCCATTTATTGAGTTTTGCTATTGGCTTGTTTTTGTTTTGTTTTGTTTTTCTTTTCTTTCCTTAAAGGCTTATTTTCTGATTTTGAGTAATAATAATATTCCTAAGATTTGTATCCTTGTGATTTTTGTATCAGAAACATGGTTGGGTTATTTCTTATAATATATGGGCAAATCATCTGGTTTTCTGAGTGTAAGAAGTTGCATGCTTACCTTTGGTAGCATGGCATTCTAAACTGTAATGTGTCCTGTGACAGCAAGTTATGCTTCACAATAACAAGATCAGATTAATAAAAGGACAATGACAGTGAGATCTAGATACGTGTACTCAGGAAGTGATATATATGAAAAACTTTTTACCCTTCCAGGAAAATGAGTAATAGCCAAAATATTCATATTTTGAGTATCTGATTTTGCTATCCTGCATTTATATTTTAAGCATCTAAATATATTTAAAATGTCCCTTGAATTTGACCTACATGGTATCGTGGGGCTTGCAGTACTTCAGAAGATCTGGCCATTTAAATGTAATTGCCTGGCTATAGATTTAGGATCCTAACTTTAGACACAAGATGAAGTGATAGTTTCTTAAAAACACCTCATAAGGTCTTTCCCCAGCCTGTGTAAAGATTTCATATATTTTATCTATCTGTCCATGCTGTTAAACTGTCTTAGTATGTTCTTTGCTATGTTTTTCTTATCAGTTTGGAAATAGACAAGCTAAAAATGTTAGGAGACGTGAGCCATTACTTTGTAACACTTTTATTCAATTTACCTCCTCCGTTTTCTCATTTTAATTTTAAGATCATTCTTGATATTTGGATATCTGCAATGAGGTGACTTGTAATTGAGGTAATTCCTAGCATAAGAACAAAACCAGAGCTCTTTGAACCCGCAGAGGCAGGATTCAACTTTAATGTCTCTCACTAAGTTATTAGAAAGAGAAAGAAGATATTATTATCCCATTTGCAAAGTCTGATTTTATGAATGTTGTATAGATGATGACATATAAGGTCTGGCCTTTGGGTTGTTTCAGAAACCTTTTGGCTTTGTGACATACTTGTGCTCACTTGGACATCCACTGCCCATTAGGACTCAGTTTTATCATTCTCTGCAATATGAGCAGGCTGGATGAGCATTAATAATACTTTGCTTTGGCATCAAGTGTTCCTATATTATAAAACCACACAAAAATTAAATAAGAATTTCAATTTGCTACACTTTATTAAATTTTTCCGTAATATATGAACTAAAACTAAACAATCATTAACAGGCCTTGGGTTACAAAAAGGACAGGCTTAACAAATCATTACTCTGTAATACAAAGTGCAATAACATAAGTAAAAAGCTCTTGGAAGTATTTTTAAACATTTCAGTTTTGAAGAGCTCCTATGGCAGAACTATTTTGTATGAAGTTGATAGTACGGTCCACAGTGGAAGGATCTGTCAACACAGCAGGCACACATTGCCAGCACAGTATGTTAAGCAGGAGCTGATTTTTCAAATAGCTTTCACCTTTCATAAGGCAATAGTTCACTCAAGTCTTCTAGACATCATGAGCTGTTCTGTTATCATCTTTATAAAAGAGAGTTGAGGACATTTGTCCACATGGTAGGTCCAGCTAGCGAATAGTTGTGATGCTTCAAACTGAATAATGAAACTGTTGTTGTTGTTGTTGTTAAGAAACAGGTGATCTATACACTGTCTTTGAATTCTGCCTTGTCACCAAAAACCTTTATGTGCTCAATTCTTCCCATCTGAGTAAATCAACAGAGCCTTTGTTCATGTCATTCATTACGGAGTCACATATCCTGTCTCTTAAACAAATTTGAGGCTAATGTAATTCCAAAATTAAGCATGTTTTGTCCCAAAATTAGATTTATGCAAATTCAGGGAAGCTATCATTTAATTAGTAGAGAAAGTGGTAACAGCATTAGTCAGTGGAAGGATTGTTTAGATTTATTCTGTGAAGCAGCATTTTTCTCAAGAACTTACGGGCTATAGAAGAACCCTGAATGCAGCTATGGACATTTTGCTTTGAGGGATGCTGGCTGTGGAGGCGATGTTATGGCATTTTGCAATTATGGTTCATAGCACAACTGGTGGTTACTCTGTTTATGTATAATCCTGAATAATTCTGAAGCAACCTTTAAGTGTTACATTACATATACATACATAAGCAGTCATCTGTTATTGGGTTTGTGAACATTATTCAAACACAAATACTAGCTGGTATAGTAAAATATTTCATAATACTTGAAGGGTTTTAAGTGTAAAGTCCATTCCTCCCTAAATCCAGCACTTTAACTTAGTGAAGGTAGCCACTGCCTCAGATGAAATGTATTTCTCTCTCTCTCTCTTTTTTTTTTTTGGCTACATTGTTGGGGTTATCAACCCGGAAAACTCTGTGATAGATTGTTAGCAATGTCTGGAAAGGCCCAGGAATGACTGTAAATCACATTCATCTTTCAAGGCATTCTAGCTAGAGATGACAGCTATCTTTAAGGCTCCCAAGAAGAACATAAAGGCAAAAAACGGAGTGAAGAACTGGCCAAATTCATTTAATAACATCTCTGTACCATGACTAAATTATCTAGAAGAAAACTGAAGACAACACTATCAAAGTGAATCAAAAAGACTAAAAAAAGCTTTCCGAGAGACTATATCCAGTCCCAAAAGCTGCCCTCCATTTTACAGCCTTTGTGAAATGAATGTAGTTATTTGCACTGCAGAGGTCAAAAATTTGACCGATCCTGGGCTGTCCAGTTGTTGTTGATTAAAGAAGCCATGTCTGTCCATCTATTCCAAATGCTGATTTGTTTCAAAGTCTCATCAACAATATAAAGGTTCTGGGTTTTGAGTGAAAGGCACTGTAAAATATAGCCCTTCCAAAAGTTTTCCTCTAGCTGCTCCCTGTAGGTGCTTGCTGGAAACTGAGCAATCATGTCAGTGATGGAGAGGCAGTCAGTAGGCTTTTATGCTTGTCAAATATATGCTGAAGTATTTTGCAGGAAGAAAAGGATTGTATAGCTGTAAAACTCAAGGGCACTCAATCAGCTTTGAGTGAAGTATTTAAGAGAATATTCTGTAAAGCACAGAATGCGTATTTAGCAAAATTTAGGTCAGCAAAATTAAACTGAGGGTCTCTTTAGCACTGCCTACACTACTTTGAACTTGATGTGATCATGGAGGCAAAGCAAAAGTCGATGTGGTATGTGGGTCTCTGGAAGGTAAGCTGGGTGGATACCTAGGTTGACCTGAATGTGGCCCCTTGTTCTGGCAGCTCACCTGTTTCTTGCGCAGGGGAAAAGGGCTGTCCCCAGCTTGTAGCCTGGCTCCAGTGAAAGAACTGCCTTGTTGGACAGGTGTGAGAGGTGGGATGTTGGTTATCTATTCCTTTCTTAATACTTTAGATGATTATGACCCTAATGGAGATGCACACAAGCAGAAGGCCATGGGAGAAGCAACAAATGCCACTGATTACACCCTAGAAGAAATGAAAACTGATGCCTTTTTCAATTTGCTGTCAATCCCCACTGCTTGAACTCTGCATTGTCATCTGGCATTGGACCGTGTACCTGCCTTAGATCCTACTAAGGCGTCCATAGCCATTTGCGTGCATCCTAGATGACTAAAATACCATCATATCCTAGGGTCAGGGAGGACATATTACGGATTACAGACCACATTGAAATTTCTGCAGGGTATCGGCTAAAAGCAAATAGCAGGAGAGCTGTTCTTTTTTGTTTGGTTGGTTGGTTTTGGTTTTGGTTTTTGTTGTTGTTGTTGGTTTTTTGTTGGTTTTTTGTTTGTTTTATCTACAATTATATGGAATGATGCTGGCAAATTATGAGTATCAGATGTTGAAAAGACTGAGGCTGAAAAGCAAAGGGTGACAAATTACTTCAGGAGGAGAGGGACCTTTGCTTACACTTCCTTGGGAATCCTGCAACAAAACTTTTTGAGAAAACTGAAACATTCAGAAATGCATCATGTTTTATTAAAATTTTGTTGAGAAATGTTTCTCATCTGTGGCAGGGAATTTATGATCCAAACTAGTGAGAGATCCAGTCTCCTCGCCATAGCCAATAGCATTGTAATCAAATCCACAGGGATGAATGTTCATCTGAGCCCCTTCACTTTTCAATGGCAGGGATACAGTGGGGTGAGGAAACCTTTGTCTGGGTTTACTAGACTTTTGCAGAGTTCCCTGGATATTGTTGTTTCTTCCAGGCTTTTTCTGAAAATACCAAAAAGTTACTGTGTGAGGCGGGTTTAGCCATTTCCTGACAAGCTCAAAGTTTAAACAAATATCAGTTCCTATTTGTAGGGAGAAAACAAGAAAAGCCAAAACTCAGTTTGAATTGATACTGGCCAGTGTAGTATCAGACAACAAAAAAGGCTTCTTTAGATATGTCAACAGCAAGAAGAGGTTTAAGAAAAACATTGAACTGATACTTGATGAAGAAGGTCACCTAACAAGTAAGAATGAGGAAAAGGTGGAGTCATTTAATGCCTTTTTGGCCCCAGTTTTTAATATTAATGATAGATCTGGGTTGCCCAGTCCTCTGAGTTGGAGGATCGTGACTGGGGGAGCAGTGACACAGCATAGCCAGCTGGTCAAAAGAGGTGATTCTCCCATTGTATTTAGCAGTGCAGCCTCACCTTGAATATGGTGTGCAGTTCTGGTCTCCACAATATAAAAGGACATTGAGATACTTGAATGCATCCAGAGGAGGGCAACAAAGCTTGCAAAAGGGACGGAAGGCATATCCTATGAGGAGAGGCTGAGGACACTTGGGTTGTCTAGTCTGGAGAAGAGGAGGCTGAGAGGTGACCTCATTGCTCCCTACAACTTCTTGAGGAGGGGAAGCACAGAGGGAGGTGCCGGTCTCTGCTCCCTGGTATTGATGATGCGCAGGAATGGCACAAAGCTGCACCAGGGGAGGTTCAGACTAGATATTAGGAAGTTTTTTCCTTACCATGAGGGTGGTCAAACACTGGAACAGGCTTCCTAGAGGGGTGGTTGATGCCCCATTCCTGTCAGCGTTCTAGACACATTTGGACAATGCCCTCAATAATATGCTGGTGAGTCTCCTTATTAGCTTCTTTTTACTCATGCTTCTTTCTAACCCTGTTCTGTTCTTAGAAAGGTTAACTCTCAAGGAGATCAAAATCACAGTAATCTGGATGCGATTTTTCTTTGTCTTCTAAGAAGACACATGTCAGCCTTATACTGGAACTGGCTCAATTTGTGGAAAAATAATAATAATAATAATAATTTTTATTTCCTGAGCCACTTTTGCGTTGGTATCAATTCTTGAATCATCTCGAGAAAAAGTATAATATATTACAGTTACTGTAATTGTCAAAGGAAGTTCTGAGTGATTTGTAAAGTCTTAGTTGGAACAACAGTGCCAGCACACAAAATTATGTTACTTCTGTTTTGATTGCATAGTTTTTTTCAGGAGAAATTGTAACACATTTTTGGTTTATGGCTAGTGCCATTGCTGTTCACTTTTTTTTCCCATGGGCAAATAGGATTACTTCTTGGATTGTAGGTTGGTCATGTTTCCTTCATAAATGTGAATGATGTATAACTTAAATGCTTGGCTACTATGATTCTTTTATTGGAGCAAAAATATCATAGGATCGTAGGATAACTCAGGCTGGAATTCAGGATCTCAGGAGGTCTCTAGTCTCCTTTTCAGAGCAAGGTCAACTCTGGGCTGACACCAGCTGACTCAGAGCTTTATCATTTTGGATATCAAAAGCCTCCAGGGATGGAGGTTGTACAGCCTCTCTGGGCAGCCTCTTCCCCTGCCTGACAGTCCTCATCAGAAATAGTTTTTCCTATATCCAGAATCTCTCATTTTGACATAAGCCCATTGTCTCCTGTCCTTCTGTCATTCACTGCCCTGAAGAGCCTGGCTCCATCTTCTTGCTAAGCTCCCCATAGGTACTGGGGGACCACTGTTAGGTGCCTCCAAAGCCACCCTTTCTCCAGGGTCCATGTCTCTCAGCCTCCACTCACAGGGCAAGTGCTCCAGCCCCCAGCCAGCTTGGGAGCCTCTGCTTCAGTTTCACAGAATCACAGAATGGTTGAGGTTGGAAGGGACCTCTGGAGGCCATCTGGTCCAACCCCCTGCTCAAGCAAGACCAACTAGAGCAGGTTGCCCAAGACCACGTCCAGGTGGTTTCTGAAGATCTCCAGAGAAGGAGACTCCACAACCTCTCTGGGCAATCTGTGCCGGTGCTCCGTCACCCTCACAGTAAAGAAGTGTTTCCTGATATTCAGACGGAACCTCCTGTGTTCCCGTTTGTGCCCATTGCATCTTGTCCTGGAACTGGGCACCACTGAAAAGAGCCTGTATGCGTCCCTTTTTCACTCCCCTTTCAGGTGTTCATAGACATGAATACCTGAGCCCTGAACACCAAGATCCCCCCTGAGCCTCCTCTTCTCCAGGCTGAATAGTCCTGTCTCTCTCAGCCCTTCCACACAGGAGAGGGGCTCCAGTCCTTTGATCACCTTAGTGACCCTATGTTGGACTCTCTCCGTTTTGCCCATGACTCTCTTGTGCTAGGGGACCCAGAACTGGACACAGTACTCCAGGTACATTCTCACCAATGCTGAGTAGAGCAGAAAGATCACCTCTCTTGACCTGCTGGTGATACTTTGCCTAATGCAGCCAAGAATACCATTAGCCTTCTTGGCAGCAAGTGCACATTGCTGACTCATGTCCAATGTGGTGTCCACCAGGACTCCTAGGTCTTTTTCTGTTTATTGATGCCTTTCTTGTACTGGATGCAATATTCTGGATGTGGTCTAACAAATGCTGAGTAGAGGGACAGAGTTATTTCCCTTGATCTACTGGCCATGCTCCTGTTAGTACAATCTTGGACGGTGTTGGGACCTCTGCTGCTGGTGCACATGGCCAGCTCTTGCTCAGCTTGCTGTCTACTAAGTCTTTTTTCCTACTGAATAAGATGTGTACTCTTTGGAATATTTTTTTACTTAAAAAATACATCGCTCAGGAGGCAAGATTAAAGTTTTTTGTTGTGTTTTATTATTGTTTGTTTGTTTGTTTTGGAGTTGTTTTGGAAATAAATTTAATCATAATGTAATTAACTTGTTAGATGAAAGAGCCTGCATTTATTCAAAATGGAAAAAAATAACATTTTTTTGAAAAAAGATAACATTAAAGAGTGGTTTAAAACAATTGCAATTATATTTTACTTTGATAAGGTTTGCACAAATGTAATTGTAAAAGACATAACATCTTGATGAATGAGAAGTTAAATCTCATGGATATCATGGTGTATGAAACCTAAAATAATGAGAAATTTCTTATTTTGTCAAACTACTGTGTAGGTAAAATATACAGCTAATCTAATCCAGAACATAGAAAGCTACTAAACCATTATGATGGGCTTATGCTAAATTTGAACTTTTTTATTTTTTTAATTTTGTGTATGGATATAACATGTTTCATGAAAACTGGTGAGAATATGGGTTTACATTATACAGCTCTCCCATCTTCTCTTATCAACAGTTTTGTTTAAGAGCAGCAACTTAACACCTTGAGAAAGAAAATTGTTCCTTATGTTCTGCATTGATAAAATCTGACTTCATTTTTATCCTTAATGTTTTGTAACTCATGATTACAAATACAGTGGGAATTTTTGTGTGTTTTTTCTTTTTTTTTTTTTTTTTCAAAAACCTTTGGGGATAATTTTAAGACTCTGCAACATCAAAATGCTTTGCAAAGTCATTTCAGTCTTGTAAAATGTGCTTTTAAAAAGCCAAAACCCCCCACAAAACTACCTTTTTACTGGCATTTTTCATTTGACAGCTTCTAAATAGAATTATTTTCTTCAAAGATGCATTTTGATGATTCTTAAATAAATTGTATTTGTTTTTCAATTCAAGCAAACTTTTCACTATTTTCTTGAAAGAAATTAAAACATTGAAAACTGACTTCAGTTTTGAGATTCATGTGCCTGGTATTTACATCTTGATAATGGCTGTCAACATGCCAGCTCCCACAACAGCCTATGGAGCTCTGACCAGTGCAGGTGAGGGGCATTCAGCTCGCCCCAAGTAGAAACTTATTTTTAGTCATCTGAATCATTTTCTAGGCTCCACTGACTGAATAAAGGAGGGATTCAGGTACCTAAACATAGGTACAGGCTACAATTTCAAGTGCTGCAGAGTATACAGTCCTGGCAGATGTGGTGAGGGACTCAGAGAAAACCTTCTACTGCAGGGTCAAGCAAGGTACTCTACAGTGCCCCAAATCACACTAAACACTCTTAGAATAGCATTTGAGTTACCATGTTCATCCATTGGAAATAGAAGTTGTCCTCTAGCTGTAAAAAAGTTGTTTCTTTTCCATTTCAAAAGCTTTTTCCCATTTTATACTGCAATGAAATGAAGACTTTACTGAGTATTTCATAATAACTGAGAAAAGGTAGCCAAGAATATTATTACTCATAACCTATGACGTTTACTGGGAATGCTGGAAACATAGAAAGCCAAAATCTCTGTTTTGTATGTTTTGGAACATGATCCTGTATCTTCCCCCCAAGGTGAACATTAAGTCTTTACCTCACTCATACCAGGAGTTGAAAATAATATAAAGGAAAGACTTAATAACTAGTCCCTAAGACACTCAATTAGGGTGTGGGAAGTCAATGTCCAGATAGTTGTATTGTTTACTTGCTTATACAAAGTAAAGAAGCTCCAGCTAGAGAGACTGAACTTAGTGTTAGGTCATAGGTTGGACTAGGTGATCTTGAAGGTCTCTTCCAACCTAAATGATTCTGTGATTCTGTGATTCTGTGATTCTGTGAAATGGTACTATGTAGTATCCAAAAGTCTGGTTATTATGGCATTCAGCTGGTCTCTTTAAGACTGATATTCAGACGCCTGGTTTGAATCACACAGAACAGGTATTTGCCCCTGGCCTGCTTGCCTCACCTCTTACAGCTGAGATGGTGCCTTAACTCCTGGCTCCCTGAGTGCAGTGAGATGCAGGAATCATGCCCAGTTCTGACATAGCTTTCCTCACCTTACAGAAGGCAGCTCTTTCACAGGAAAATTTCATGTGTGGGTGAACTGCACTTGCCTGAATATAAATGATTTTCACTGAAAAATTTCCAGACAGGTCTATCCTAAGGCACAGTCGATGCTCTGAGAACATTTGAAGCATTGAAAATCATTTCTGTTGTTTCTTGAGCCAGTTGTTTTCCAACCCCATTCTGTTGGTAGAGTAAGTGATGTATCCATCTGATAGTAAACCAGAAAAATCGCTTCCCTTTACCTGATGTAGAATAGTTTTGTTTTTATTTTGTTTTTGTTTTTTTTTGTTTGTTTGTTTTTGTTTTTGTTTTTTGTTTTTGTTTTCAAAATGCGTTCTACTGGAATTCGGCAATTAACTTCTAACTTTGGAAGTTGAGCATGGACTAGAGTTCCCCAGATATAACTCATGTGAATCCTATACTACCCTGCGTATGATAGGTGTTGATTGAAAATGTTTTTTACAAGCAAGACCATGCACCTTCTTAAACTGTTTTTCCTTTTCTGTGTCACAGATAGGAAATGGCATTTGAAACTTAAAGCTTATGGCTGATGAGTTTAATTTAAATGAGCTGGTGTTTGAAATAGATAACACTTTCATTTTAGTAAATTAATGGTGTGGCAAAAGGAAACTCAAAGATGCTTCTACCTATAATAAAAAAATGATGCTCTCTAGAATTCTAATATTTCACCATGTGATTACATTACCTAATCTTATTCACTTTATTACATGAGACATAGCAAAATGCTTCCTCTGTGCATTAACATAAATGTAATTTCAGACTTTATACAAATCTTTGTACAAAAATCCCAAATAGCTCTGGAATCATATTGATACACTGTAATAAATTTGCAACTGTCACAGTTGCAAATAAAAAGGGATAGAAGCAAAGCAAGCTTTGCAGGAGAGGAATATCCTTTCTTTGACAAACGGATATAATTGGAAAAAATGAACAAGTACTGGTTATATTCACAAAAATGTTTTTCATTTTTCTAAGTATAATGAATGTATAAAAATGCAGAATAAACAATTCCAGTTTTGCCATATACAAAGTGTTCCGTATACTCTGTGTTGTCCAGTTTCTTCAGCTCACCAGGCAGAACAACTACAAGCAAAGACTAGAAGACCACTGGGAATGCAAGGCTCTCAAGATAAACAGTGTCTGCTATTAATAAGCATTTATGAGCCAGTCCCAGCATAGACTTCTCTTTGTTATTACCTATTGAAAATAGAAAATATTTCAGAACTGACAATTTCAGAACTGATTTTTCAGAACTGCCAGTTACTGGCAAATGCTGTTACTCATCCATTACTCCCTACCGTAGGATGGAAGTTAGAAATGTGCTATTGTGGATTTTTTAAAAAAGATAATGCAATTCAAAGTTTGAATTAAACACTGTTTTCTTCTAATTGGTATTTAACTTTAGGCAATTAGGTCTTTTTGATGGTAATCAACTTTAATATACGTTCTCCCTCTTACTTATGCCTGTGGATCATGCCATGAGGTATGTGGAGCTCTGAAATCTGGCAATATTATTATTCCATGGTATGTGGAGCTCTGAAATCTGTCAGTATTATTATTCCATGTCTCTGTCACAAGTTTGTCCCCTGAAGTGGAAATTGCTCCCTGGGATCTCACCTAGTGGGCTGCAGTAGAGGGTAGGTGGGTGCTCAGTTCAGCCCACAAGACACATGCACTGTGAGTATTGGTCCCTCAGCACCAGGTTTCATTCTGTGGTAATGCACTGCCCTGATGCACCGCAAGAGTTGCTGGTGCAGGCAGAGCTCTCGAGTCCCTGCTCTCTCTCCTTTCAGAGCATTGTCCCATCTGGGGCAGGAGAGCAGTGGCCAGCTGGAGTCTCAAATCCCTGCTGCTCCAGAGAACCCAGATGCTTTTCACCAGCAGAGCATCTGTCCCCTCCACTTGTTTATTTGTAGAAGTGGTGCTGACACCAAGCAACAGGCAGACTAAATATTTTATTTTAAATGGGTTTAGAGTTGCTATTTTTGACAGATTTAATAACAGAAGCCTTCCTAATTAAAACAAGTGAAATAAAAAGTGTTGGCATTTGCATATGAACATCTGCAGTAACATTGTTCTTTATAGTTATTGTACACTGTGGGACAGTATGTTTGGCCACTGCTGATTCTTGGATTAAAAATTATGGAAAGCGTTTAACCTGATGGATGATCTTTCTTTCCTGAGGACTGGAAAGCACTTTTAAATATCAAGTGCAGTAAAATTTGTTCTTACCTTTCTGTATCCATTTTCAGAGGGTGTTTTTAACTATTTTGGCAGATTCGTGTAAAATTGACATTATACACCATCACAACTGAAAACATAAATAACAATTTATAAAACATTGATTAGAAATGCTGTTTTGTTTCCTACACACCATCTGAAGCTGAAAGTTTTGATAAATACTGACTAACTGCTAGGTGGTTTTACTTAGTGTTTAAATATACCCAGGATATATGCTTGTTAATTTTCTTTTTTTAGTAAGTTCACGTATATATTATATATTTTATTAATCATGTATGCTCATTTTCTTAATGAACAATAAGAAAAAAACAGAATTTAAGATCTAATTTTGTTATTAATGTGTTCTTCTGTCCCAAATGTACACAGTATTAAGCAATATCCGGAATTCTTATTAACTATGTTTAGCAACTTCTAAATAACCTAGCTTAGTGGAAATTATGGGTCAAAGTGTCATGAAAAGTTCTCACAATACTATATCATATAAATCTAAGAGCTACTTTTGACTAAGCACAGTTTTTTTTTTCTGGAAAAGGTGTGGTCAAAGGGCAAGATGCTGCTTTTTGCCTCTTGGAAAAGACAAAATGAAGATGAGGAAAATAGTCAAAGTTTGCCTTTCATCTCTTCAGTCGATCTTAGCAGAACTCTTGCTATCTGATCATCAAAGCTGCAGCTTCATAAAAGATTTGGCAGAGGGTCATGCAAGACAGAATAAAATTCTAAATAGCTCTAACAAAGAGTAGCTCAAAGTTGCTGGTAAATTGAAGGTAGTATTATCTTTCCTTTATGTATGGCTGGGCGAAGAATTGTATTTGATATCTAAGCATTGAAAAGCTTTGCTTTCACTATGTGACAGTTTGAGAAGTGAGGTCCCATCATAGACCAGAATTTGTTTTCAGTGGTACACTTTGTCCTGCTGATTTTGACATGAAGAATCAGGAGTCTGAGATTGGAAGCAATTCTTGTTTCCAACATTAAATGTTTTGTGAGCTTGTATACATTTCTTAGCTTGCTTTCATATTCCCATGGACAAATTCTGTTTTGTTTGGTGTTCTACTCAGTACAGAAAAATAACACAGACAAGAAGCTTGCTGTGTTTCCTGAAGATGTGGCTGGATAGAGTCAGAGGTACTTCTGGCATAGTTCTGGAGTAAATGTGCTATGAACAGAGAATTCCTGTTGTAGTAGGTAGAACATGCAAAACACCCGAAGAGAGTGTCTCCAAGCAGCCAGGACCTAAGATCACAGCAGCACATTGTGTCTTCTCTCAGCCAAGACTTCTGAGAACATCAGTAACTTCATGCTTGGCATACTGAGCTAATGAAGCATTACAGGCAAGCCAGCCTTCCAGTTTGAACTGCCTTTGTCATGGCCTGTAATGATACTGGGCGATTAGAAAATGTGCACTTGTATTGACAGTTTACAGATATAGTTGGAGAAGCCTTTTACCAGTAAGGTTGGTGGCATCACTGTTATTTTGGAATTAAAATAAAGCTAAATGATGCGCCCCTCCCTTGCCCTGAAATAAAGCCAGAAAGTCTTAGGTTTGCATCAACACTGAACATCAGCCCCAAAAAGCTGAATATCACAGGTTGTCCCTACCACTCAGAAGTGGAAACAAGCCATGCCTGCCTGGAGGCAATGGGAAAAGTCATTAGCTTTGCCACTCTTGGGTGACAGAGCACTGGAACAGGTTGCCCAGAGAGGTTGTGGAGTCTCCTTCTTCGGAGATATTCAAAACCTGCCTGGATGCGATCCTGTACAATGTGCTCTGGGTGACCCTGCTTGGCAGGGGGGTTGGACTAGATGATCTCCAGAGGTCCCCTCCATCCTCAACCATTCTGTGATTCTGTGATGCCACCCATGAAGTAGCCCTGAGAGTAGGAATGGAAACATCTACTGGGGAAAGATTCTGGCAGTGGATCCCAACAACAAAATTTAGGTCCTCACTGCACTGTGGATGGATTACTCACTACGCTGGAGTTTGAGTTTTTTGCTTTCTTTAACCGAACATTTTGGATTTATCGTAGACTCCTGGAAGAGCTTTTTAAGAAATCCTACCTTGTCCTCAATATTTTGGAGAGTGGTTGAAAGTAGCCTTGTCATTATAACTTTAGATTATTGTCTGCAGAGCTCTTCTCACCCACATACACACTACTCTGACTTTATTTTCTAGGGAAAGCATGTTGGCCTCAACTGGCCTTATTTTGCTTCTATTACTTTTCCTCACTGTGATAGAATGAGTGCATTGGCTTTGTGTCCTTGGTGTTTGTGTCCAGGTTATTTTTTCCATTGCACTTTATAAGTATGTATGGTTTACTTGATGTGCCTGTGTTTCTGATTTAAGTTTTCTCAGTTCTTGTTCAACCTTTGGCCACAGCTATGCCAGAAGTATGGCATGTAGGGCATCTGGGCACTGGGACACCAGCAGAGCAATATCACAGAAAGAACCATGAGGAGTGCTTTTCTCAGAGGGTGAGGGGAGAGCACTGGCAAAGGGGGAATGATGAAAAGCTCCTTTCCTTTATGAGAGGATTTTTATTTGAAGAGTCTGTAGGAAAGTCCAGCCTGATCTCTGGTCATCATGTGCCAAGCAGGAGCTCAGGTATTGTATGTAAAGGTCAGAGACTGAAAGTGTGGGGAGAATTTTAAATGTGATTTTTGAAAAAGCAAGAGTTGTTTAAGAGAAGGGTACAATATTTTCAGCCTGAAAGGCTAAAACAGGGCGGATAGTATTCATGATGGCCATTGCATTTTGGTCAATGTAGGTATGTAAGGATGCACACAGTGAAACGAAGCACACTGCTACCAGTGATTATCCTGTTAGCAGAGTTCCTTCTTTAGCAGAAGCTGTGCAGTGCACTGCATGCCAGCCTAATGTGCACAGGGTTTAAGAAGCTTTTATCTAAGTGAACACATGAAGTCTGTCATCTCATAACAAAGAAGCCCAATGAATGCTCCATGAGCATGCTGTGAAATTTATGGACGTATCAGAAAAAAAAAAAAAAAATGGACTGATATGTCCCAGAGCCAGCAGAGAATATGCAGGACTGTCTTCAGTGCAGGTCAGTACATGTCCAGTGGACTGCCCGAAGTCAAAGATGCCCCATTTTCTAACCATGTTGTGCACACTAGTTAATCTAACAGGGTCTGCATTATGCTGCAGTGACAGCCTTTATCTATTCACATAACTATTGAGCTCCACTGGGCAAACTGCAGATTAACATGTAAACAGTACTTCAGATTTCTGCAAAGTCTGTTTAGCCTGGAGAAGAAGAGGCTCAGGGGAGACCTTATCACTCTCTACAACTACCTGAAAGGAAGTTGTGGTGAGCTGGGGGTCTGCCTCTTCTTGCAGATAACTAGCAATAGGACAAGAGGGAATGGCCTCAAGTTGCACCAGGGGAGGTTCAGGTTGGAAATTAGGAGAAATTTCTTCTCAGAAAGAGTGGTTAGGCATTGGAACGGGTTGCCCAGGGAGGTGGTGGAGTCACCATCCCTGTGGGTGTTTAAGGAAAGGTTGGATGTGGTACTTAGGGATGTGGTTTAGTAGGTAGTATTGGTGGTAGGGGGATGGTTGGACTAGATGATCTTGGAGGTCTTTTCCAACCTTAATGATCTATGATTCTATGAAAGTTCAAGAGGTTGCACAGAGCAAAGCTGTGGCTGACACTTGTGATGTGAGCGTGTGACTGGTAACATAACACATTTCCCCATGTCAAGGTGCTTTCCCAACTACTGGTCCAAGCTGAATTGTCCAAGCTTCAGAGGATGATGGCTGCTTTCCTGAACACTAGGATGGCAGGATGGAGGCATTGTAAGTAAATTAATGCCAGGTTCATTGCATAGCATGCTGAAATTAGGCCTTTGCACCTGGTTGTTCTGTACTTACAGATAGCACTGCTGTGGAGGAAAATGCAGTGTCATGGCCTTTCTCCTCCAGAAATGGCACTCCTGCCTGATGAAGAGTGCAAGGTTGAAATTACGACCCTGTCTGCCATAAGGGATTGTAAGCAGCCAGTGCTAATGACAAAAACCTGCCCAAGCTTCTGGCTTCTGTTATGCATAACCTCTCCTAGCGGATAATATGCTGGGTAATAGGTGCTAAGTGGTTGGTCAACTTGGTCAGAGCTTATGGTCCAAGAAAGGGCTGGGGGTTGTGGGAAGGTGCAGAAGCCAAAGATATCTTGTTCAGCCCTTGCAAAGTGTGTGAGGACAAAATTGATGAACTATTGGCAAACAAAGGCCAGCAGTGTGGATTCAGTTTGGCATGAGTGACTTGGTCTGACAGATTCAAGACCGACCGCAGTCTTAGCTACCAAAGATTATAGAGATACAGTTTAAAAAAATTATCTGCTATTGAGAGGTGCCTGGCAGTAAAAACTTCCTGTCTTCAAGCTTTCCCTCAGCTCAGTCTAGAACTAGGGATTTTCCATCATCACTAGCAGTGGTAGTCATAGTACTGACTTTTCTGGATCTACCTAATAATTTTTACTTCTCAGTATGCAATTGGCCTCGACAGTGTTTTTTTTTTTGCAGGCATTGTTTATTTTTATTCTTCAGAGTAACCTTGTATCTTGAAGAGTATGGGCTAGGCTGTAAAATATGTGCTATCATAACTGAATAGGTGCCCAGGGCACACAATCATTCAGTGCAGCAAACTAGACTTAAAAGTGAAATATGAAAGGACATTTCCTCTGTGAAGTGGAGAAAGAAGTTGCATTTCTTAATGTCTGGTAGAGAGAAGAGTCAGTCTTCTCTTGCCTTTCCCCTCATAGCCCTTTTATAAGCAGGAGACAGAGATGTCCTGCCAACAGTGCTGTGAATGATGTGATGATGTAGCTCTTTCTTAGTAATGTGCATTGCAAAGTAAAGGACAAACTACACTGGCCTAAATATTGTGGAGTAGTTCACATCAGTGTCATCTGATACAAGTCAAGTTAAACTAAATCCTCAGCTTCTTCTCTTAATCCCCAAGACACTAGGGCAGTGCTGTACTTTCACAAGAAATGGAGTGAACTCTAACCCAGAGAAACTCAGTTTATAATAACTCCAAAACCATGTATTGAATATTTTGCTGTGTTCCAGTGTCATAGGTCAAAAATACAACTGAGTGCTAATTATGCTGTTTAATGCAACCATTTCAAATATCTATTCCTAACCATTTTTATTGGTCTCACATTTTCTTATTCTATTAGCAGCCCATTTTCTGCTCACTTCCCTCCCTATTTGACATTTCAGAATGAATAACGAAGCAGTTTTTTAAGTGCATATGAATTTCCTCAAGGAAATCAGGGCTTGAACACACACACTGGTCTTTGCATGCATGCTGATGAAGCATGCATAAAAATATGCCTGCCTTTGCTTGCATGCATGCCGAAGTCTGACCTTATATGCTTTGAACTCTGGCTCCAAAACCCAGATGCATAATTCAAGAGGACTGAAGCGAAATAGTGTTGAGCATAACTTCTGGGTATATGGTTCACATAGCAAACTATGCAGCCTTCAATTACATTTCTAAACTACCTGTGCACCAGGAGACGGGAGTTCTGCTGAATGAGGGTGAGGAAAATCTTTGCACCCAGCACCCAGAGCAGTCTCCACTGGTCAGCAGAGAAGCTCTGAGGACTGTGCTGTGTCTGGAGAATGGTCCCTTCTCATCTTAAGTGAGAGCATTTACCTCCATGTGTGTCAGAATGGAGCCTGTAGAAAAGTCCGTCAGCTTTGGGTACAGACAAGTGAGATGGTAGCAAGGCAAATGTTTGGGGAATAAGCAAACTTGAGTATTGCTTATGTCTAATTAAGTCCAATGCTTCATTCATTTTTTTTTTCTGGCTTGGGTGCTGGTAATGCACTCAAGGGATACTATTATGGTGCCAACCACAATGTTGAATATAACTGAATTTGTTTAATAAAAATAAAAATAGATGTGCAAAGGTAAAGGTGGCAGCAATCAAGTCCTCTTGTGTCTCATATTGTGAAGAAAGACAGCCCATCATGCTACAGAAGAATGACGTTTACGAGCCCAAATGTGTACACTACTGTTTATGTGCTTATTTATTTTTTGTTGTTGTTGTTTGTTTGTTTGTTTTTATTCCTACACAGACACAGCCAAGATTGAATGCCTGCAGACAGGTAGTCTGTGACTACTGGTGTACAGATTTTTCTTTTACTCTGCTGAGTATTTGTCCTGTTTAGAAGTGTCATAGGAAATATTCTTCACATTGTTTCACAGCCCTCCGTAGCTGAAGAAAATGAGACTTTATTGCTGTAGAACAAACTCCACGCTGCCACAATTATTTAGCTCTGTGTCTGCATTCAGATGGTGATATGCCTCTATTACAGCATGGATTTGCTGGCAGCTACAGCTACTGGGAGAAGCCTTGCTCCCCCTCAAATTACCGGCTAAATATGCCTGCTTCCATGGAACCAGGAATTCAGTAATCACTGCTGACTGAAAGATATCACCAAAGTGCTGCTGGAAATGGTGTAGAACTATTTTGGAAGGATAGCTTAGAGAGATTTTTATTTAAATACTGTATCACAGAATTGCGTGGAGTAGTCAAATGTGTCTTCTGGAATTCTCATATCATTCATATGCAGACATTATTGCTTTTGTAATTCACTCTTCACTGACTTCTCAGAAATGCTGTAAGATGTGTCGAAAACTTGTACAAAGGACATCCTAGGAGATACAAAGTGAAATCTTTCTACAACCTACAGAACATACTGAAGATTAATTTAGTGCAATGAAAATTTCTTTCATACAGATGTGTTTTTGTATAAAAATCACCCGTCATAATTAGTGTCCTATAGCTCCTACAACTGAGAAATGATTTTTCAAAGGTGTTAATGTCCTTGGTGTCTCAGAAAAAGTTCTATCAAATTGTTCATTTGAATTCGGCATAGATTATACAGTCTTTGGTACATTATTATAGTTTAATTCTATTTTATTTTACTTAATTGGTTTGTATCATAAATGAAAAACATGGAACGAAGAACGAGAGTGATATATTCCACCCTGATTTTGCAATGTGCTTAGTACTAGCTGCTAACTTTCTTTTTACTAAGGGAAGAGCTGACTGGTTTCCTATTTTGAATTACATGATTTGTTTGTACACTTAGTTTTCTTCAATCTCTTTTCATCAGTGGAAAAGTACTGATAAAACACTAGTTGACCGCTAGAAGATAGATAAAATAGAATGATGCATCTTCATTACTATCATATTCTCTCTGAACTATTTTTTTCTCTTGCAGGACGGTTCTATTTACCCTGACCTCTGTAGTTGTGCTTGTCATCACTACTGACTGGATCAGCTGGGACAAGCTGAATCGTGGATTTCTGCCAAGTGATGAGGTCTCAAGAGCATTCTTGGCTTCTTTCATCTTGGTGTTTGACCTTCTTATTGTCATGCAGGTACGCTCTCCTAATGTTCCATTCAAGCTGCTGAGGCTGCCTACTCCTCTACTTCCACTAGAGCAAAAGGTGTTTTGCTAAGACTACATATAGGTAAATAAATGTTTTGTTTACAATCACTGTTAGTGGAGGCATTGTATAAAATCATTCTTAGTGACTTTGCAAAAAATCTATTGGCCTTTTATTGAGAAAACATTGCTGTTGTATTTTTTTTTTTTAATTAGACTACCAAGTAAGAACTTTCTGCAAAAAAATGACATCAGGAAAAGAAACAGAAGCTAGTTGTGTAAATTCAAAGCTTTGTTTAGGAGGGTGAGAGAAATCCAGCCCAAGAAAGAAATACTTCCATATTTCAAGCATTTACAGTATTAGGTATACATACATTGTAGCATTTTAATGGATGAAAATGAATATTTGCTATTAACATTCTACTTTCCACTTTGACATGAACATTTCTTTACTTTCTTTGATGGCAGGTACGTGTACTGTAATGTCTTCTGACAGTGAGGGTAGTGAGGGAGATAATTCCCTGTAGTCTGCATGATGTCTGCTCCTTTGAATCTAGCTGTTAAGAAAGGAATGTGGGTCACAAATATGTGGCCGAAAATTTCCTTCATATGATGCTGTGCCCTACCCTTTGCATTTGTCTGTGGTTTGAGTAACTCACCCAATGCCCTGTGAAGAACTGGGTCATTTGGGCTGAGGCAAGGAAAAGGTACGTCAAAGGCCTGAGTGCCTTTTGCTATTAGTCCTAGACATGTTAGACTGTTAAACTGAAGTTTAGCAAAGAATTTGAGAACTGATGGGTCCTTTCTCTCCAATAGATTATTAACTAACTCTGCCAGTAAAGACCGTTTCTGAGACACTGAGTTCTCTTTAATGAGATATCTATTGCTTGAGTAATTATCATAGAGGTGACACTGTGGTGGCACTCAGAATTTATCACCGCTGTGCTAGAACATTAAAGCTGTATAAAGTCCTATAGTTCAGTTTTATTTTCCAGCATCCACCACTGTTCAGTGCTCACTGCTGTTCATGGTTAGGACAAGAAGGATAGGAAATGGAATTCAGTTTCAGTTTCTAGCTTTCTGGTGCTTTCTTTTCTCTCCCTCTGCATTTTACATTTTGTTTGCTCTTTCAAAAAGATTCAAGAGAATGTATAATAAATTATTGTACTTCATAGGGCTGCAATGAAAGCGTGGATGAAAATACATGTATCAAGCTGTAGTGAATTTGATATTGTATGCCAGGTAGAGAAACAGACTTGTCTTGATACCAAATAATCATTAAGTCATCCTTCTGACTTTGAAAAATGAAGTTCCAGTACTTCAACCTTGGAGTTGCTGAATATAGTGAATTTTATTTGAAACAGCCTGTCTTGAGTACTATTTCATATTTTTACAACAACAAAGTGAGGGGCTCTTTTTAATTGCATTTTTGACTGATGATTGTGTGATGGAGTTATTTATTTATTTAAAGTTATTTATTTGATATGTGCAACTAAGTTGGCATGTTTTATTTACTGTGTAGTTCTAACATCATTGCAATTCTACTGCAATAAAATCATGTTGAGACAGCAAGGTATTAAATCACAAGTAAAAACTATCAGGATCATGATCCCGTGACTGGAGTATGCTTTAGAATTAAACATTTCCAGAAATTCTTTTTTATAGTGTTGCCTGTTTCCAGAATTTTTTCAGACTTTACAAGCTTTAACAGTAAACTGGTAAAATTAGCCCCACCCAAAATTCTTGGCATTAAGTGGTATAATTTCTGTTTGAGGCTGATGTTAACTAAAAGCACAAATGAAGTCTCATCTAATTTTTGAGTACAAACATTTTCTGTCCATTTGAATGGTGGCATTAATACTGCAAATGTGGCTGTTTAGCAACAAGAGAAAACCAATTGAGTTTGGAAATCTATTCTCAATGCTGTGAAAAATAATCACATGACTGTAGAGGACAGCGTTGCCTGCTTAGTGTTATTAGAATTTAATATGTATCTAAGCCCCATGTACAGTGTAAAAAAAAAACAAATAAAGGACTGAGTTGTCCCTGCCCTGAAGAGCTACCTTTTTCAATTAGACATAAGCCAGGCAGACAGGTGAAGAGAAGAACAGAGGCAGCTGAACCTTGTACAGACAGTTATACATGAGTGATGCTTAAGGGTACGTGCACTTTTTACCTTTTGTTTCCATTCTGCAACAAACTCTGGCTGCCTCCCAGCCTCACTGTCCTTTTAATGTGCAAAGGCTCCTTCGGTCCGAGTGATAAATGGGATATTCAGGGGACAAGTCCAGGAGACAAGCACAGACAAGATACAGAGTAGAAGGCAGAGACCTGTGAATAAAATGTAAATGTGAAAGTTATGACCATAAAAATATTAAGGCAACCTGAGAAAATGAATCATGGAGAAGGCAGCAGGACTACAACAGGACCTCATGGATAATGGGGCTGGCTTATGACTCAGGCTGTGTTCCCACTTCTTCTGCCGATCTCACTGTGACACATCACTTCAGATCCACCCTCCTTGGCATAAAGAAAAAGCACCTCAAGTACCTGTTTTAGATGTCTGCTGTGTGTACATCTCCACCTCATTTTAATCAGTGTGTCCTTATAGCCAATGGAGAGATTAAAGTACAGTTGAAGTGCTTTTAAACATCTACAGTACCCTGAGATGCCACAGGCAGTAGAAGTGCAAGTTTCCCTCCACCAAGGGTAAACAGACCCAATATGACAAGCTCAGAGGAACCATCCCTTAAGCCAGATGCAGAAGAAGGGTCATGAGGGAGGCATGGCCTAAGTCCAGAGCTGCAGGTCAGCTATTTTCACAGCTGGTCAAAGGGCCAAAGAGGCAGTTCTCTGCTAGTGTTTTATCAAGGAGACCTGTCTGGCTGCAGTGTGGAAGTTTCACTGGGTCCAGCACAGCATATCAGAGATAACACACATTTCAGGGTGTTTGAGAGGCAATGCTGTGGCCTCCATTTCTAATCCTGCTTGCCAGGATGTTTTATCCAATGTAAATACAAAGACTGATTTTTAAAAATTAATTGCATATTTTCCCTCACAGAAAAAACAGATCAAATTCAGTCCAATGCAGGTGAGCATCAGTTTTAAGGGATGTGTTGCTTGTAGTAAGAAAGAAATAGCCCTAGAAGTTCTTTTTTTATTTTTTCCACAGTGTGAAAGTTATGAAGTTAGTCATGTTCACATTTAATTGTGCCTGCCCTGATCATTGAGATGCCGAGACGCCAACATATGTATATTTCTGGCATCTATAGCATTCACTGCTGTACATGGGCGTCATTATATTTTTAGTCTTAGTTTCAGACTGAGTGCAAGACTATGCATATTAAAGCTGGATATGTAATAATGGTATTGTCTTGTACTATAACTTTTACTATTTTAAGGAAAAAATGACATTTTTACATCCATATGTAATGGAAAAACTATTAACTAAAAGAGTAAAAATGAATCTATAATCCTACATTCCACATCTGAGCAAGCAGACAGCAGATCATGCAATAGCCTATGTACTATTTTGTGTTGTTGTTTTTTTTTCTAGTGTCATGTTCTTAGTGAGTTTGCTAGTGGATAGGAGCCTGTGGTGGCTGGATTGTTAAATCTCATGTGTCCAGAGGGTCTAGAGGTGATGGATTGTTTCATCTCTGTAGTGTCTTTTGTGAGCATTTGCAGGTTTTTCCAGGTGTCTGAGAGATCGTAGAGTTTTTCAGCATCTCTGTGGAGTTGCACTTTGTAGCTGTAGCTACCTTGCTGAGCACTTTGCAAATCCCATAGTGTAAATTCTTGCAATTCTTATGATTTACTGCAACTTTTTTATCTGACAGTACAATCAAATGCAATGTCTGAGTGATCTAAAATCTACCCAAGACTAAGCCCAGCACTGCTTATGGCTAAGATTCTTTGAGAAATATCTTAATTATATATGCTAAACCAAAGTAGCAAAGCAATTCCATTAATACCAAATGGGAATACAGTTGTAAATAGGGAGAACAGAATTTTGCCCTTCTGGATAACTTTAAAGAAAGTAAGGTCAAAGAGAGTTAGACAATTAACGACATTTCTTATGACTAGTGCTGAATCTCTCCTTAGGTAGGTGTTACCATATCAGCAGATGGAAAAAAAAAAATAAATAATTTCCAAACGCATTTTTCATAATATTTTTGTATGTAAATTACTTTAACATGTAACTGTAGATCACTCCTTGCGACTGCACTTGAAAACCAACATATTTCACAGGTAGCCTGTCAGGTTTTGTATTTTTTATTTTTTTCTGCAGAACATCTGGTCTTCTATCTTTGGTAGAGTATTAATATGAGAATTTGAAGGTTAACAGATTGAAGAAAACCTGTCCTTAGGCTCTTCTGTGTTTTTTTTTTCTTCTAGTTTTTTGCACTTCCCTAAGAAAAGTAGTTAATTTATCTACTTTGTAATGTTAATTATGTTTTGTATATATTTGTTTAACAAAGAAACTTTAGCAGCAAAATGGAACAGACTCTGTTCTTGTTAACAAATATATAAAGCTGGGACAGATCCATTTATTTCAAGTTATCCTAGCTTTGTACTGATGGACAAGATGCTTTGATTAAAATCTAGTGCAAAGTGAGTACATTAAAAAACACCACCAACATCAGGTGCATGCAAAAAGATATCATTTCCTCAAATGAAGATAAAGTAGAAATACTCTTGTCCACACAAAGCAAAGTGGGTAAAACTTGACTTTTAGAGGATTTTTATTTTTTTATAAAATATATATATATTTAACTTTGCAAACCTAATTTGTCTGTGACTATTAACTGGCTTTACACTCAGAAATTTGATAGAATTAATTTACATTTATGCAAATGAGAGGAGAGTACTGATTTACACTTTAAGCAGAATACACAGGGATAGTAGCTTTTCTTTGAAGCAGCTAAGCAATATATGGTTTTGTGTTCATAGACAAAGCAAGATACACAAAATAATTTGTCATTCCTGTCAGAATAGATCCTCCCAGCTGTACATTTAATTCAAGAGTGTTATATATATTTCCTTGTTTTCTAACAAGCAACAGCAAAAACTACCAAACGACAGTTTGTTCCCAAGGAAGTTACCAAACTTTGAATGAAGAGCTCAGAAAAAAGATTAACCCTTTTGTCAGCCTGGCTTCAATATGTTTCTTTCTCAATTTATATGCTGTTTGGTTGGAGCTGGTTTCTGCAAATGTCCTCTAAAAGCCTCCCATTCATCGTGAAAACTTCTGAAGAAGCGAGCACTTCAGTATCTGAGTACTTCCTTCATACCTGTGCTGGGTTTTGTAACATTTGCAGACACGGGAATAAAATACTAATCAAAATCCATAAGAAAACATTTGTGTTATTGAAGTTACCAAACAACTTGTGCATTGTCTCTGACACTCAGACCTTCTGTATGTAGCAGGTCATCATGTTTTCTGTTCATTTACTGCTTGCCCTTTCAAGATGGGAATCTAGACAGAAAGGCAGGTGAGCAGTGACAGGTGTTTCAAAGGAGCCAGGATAGCCAGGAAATGCACCTTTGATAAAATTGACATCAGATCCAGTTCCTTTACTGGTGTCTCTAGCCATTGCCAGGTAGCAGGATTTCACAGTGAGGAGCCATATAGCCATACACCTTGAACTGTTTTTTTCCAATCTTATGTGGAGTGTTTCATTCCGCTCAGAGTACATTGCTTTTCACTAGCCAATTTTAGACATGCCTGTCAAGCAGCATTACAAAAATGGGTATTCTGAACAATTTGTATTGAGCTAATCGCGCGATCTTTGCCGAAGAACCCTATGTTGAGGGCTGGGTCTGCGGTGCTTTACGTCTCATGGCCTGAGGGGTCTCTGAAAGAAAAGGGGACAAGTTGAAGTGAGCTAACTGTGGGAGCACCCTTTCTATAGAAAGTCATATATTTTCTTTCCTGCAAAGTCTCCTACGTAGGAAAGACTTCTCCCTCTTCTTATGTCCTTTCTACATCCTCATCCTTTGGATCATGGAAATGTTCCTTATTAGCACTAATGTAGAATATTCAAAAATAGACTTGAAAAATAAAAGTGAATTAGAATTAGACAGGAACAACTCTTGATCTACAGCTTTACTTTATTTACACTTAATACAAATTCAAGTGGCAGACTTGAGTACATTCCTAAACACTGTTCAGCAGATGTATTGATAATGTTTCTCATGGCATTATTGGCACCATGACACTTCTTTCTGCTGGTTCAGACACAGGTCTTGCCTATCCTAGAAAAGTTGCTGTTCTTGGATATGCCTCCACAGCTGCTACTCTTGCATTTGTATCCACATTGAATTTTTTGGTCCCGAAGTGCTTTGTTTTATTTCCCTGACAGCTACTGTTTTGAGGGTGGTCAAGTATTGCTCCTTTCTGTTTTAAAAACAGAACAGTAGCTCTCCTGAGCTTCTCTTGCTCCCCATCAGACGTGTTTCCTCTTGGCTTTGCTGTATCTTCTGTCTGTAACTGGTATCAGGGCAGTGGGTTATTTCCTGGCTATCGTGGTACTGACAGGGACAAGTTAGTGCGGTCCCAGAAATGGTCCATTTGACAGCTCGGGAACAAGCAACTGAAAATGGAGTCCCAGAGAGTGAAGCTGTCCCTTTCTTGGCAGGTATGTGAATACATGCCAGTGCAGACAGAGTAACCTGTGCATAAAGCTTCCACACCTCCTTCCCATCCTCTTCTTCATGTTACCATTTTCTGTGGACAAAGCAAAAAGAATGGAAATGCACTGTATTTGTAGATCAAAGAACAATATATTGCATTTGAAATGCACTACTTTTATTTTGAAGAGGAAACACCTTTGAGTTTGATATAAAAGTATGTAATGCTTATGTAAGAGGATGATGGGGATGGGGAAAATACTGCATTGTTTTGTGCAATTATAACCCAGAAGTTTCCAATGGAATATTTTCAAGATCCAGGTGGATATATAAATTCCTTTTGAAAATCCCTGAAACATTCCTTTGACTCCTTCCCAGACCCCATTATAAAGTACAGTCTATTTCTTGAGCTCTTTCAGTTACTTTGGGACTAAGAAAATGATAAGTAAAATCATTCCCCTCTGAGAAAAGGTGGGTGTATGTTGTCCATTATTGCACAGTATATACCCTGCCTTTTTAATGAGCTGTCTGGTTTATACAGTAGTGTTTTCATTCTCTGCTTGTCTAGTTTGATAACTGGCATCATCATTTTATGCTGTGGATTTGTTAAACAAGACATGCAAAGTATAGTATTTTTAAGTAAATTTCCTCCTTTGGACTGCTTAAGGATGGTTAAATTTTACTTGGATATATTATATTTGTCTCAGGCATTATAGACGCAATTTGAGAGCTTGCTTCAACCGCTGTAACTTGTATTTGCACTGCCCTGAATCATATCATGCCAATCTATAGCAGCTGAGGGCTGGGCCCTTTTTTTAGCTCTGTGACTCAGTTCCTCATTTTCTGGAAAGGAACAACTGTAGTTCTTTTCTTTCACTAGTTGACTGATTGTCTGCTTAGCCCCTAAGGTGCTCAGAGAAGGATGCTGTCTGACTTGGTACAGCTTCTAGCATAATCAGGCACCAGTCCCAGCTGGAGCCTCTTGGCTCTGAGATGACTACACACAAAATGAATTAGCTCAAAAAGCTTCTCATTTGTCACAGTCGTTCCCTTTTACCCTGACAATGGGTATGTGCCATACATGTGACACTGAGGCCATTCTTTCACAGTTCAGGTATTTGCCTGACATAATGAAGCAGTTCTCCAAAAGCAGACTTAGTGTTTTCACACACTGCCCCCTGAAAATGCCATATCCAGCCCAGATGCACAAAAAAATATAAATTCTAGGAACAAGAAAAGCTGGAGATTGTTTGCAATTCTTTCACAGCACTATTCCCATCTTTAATTGTGAACAGAGTCTTTTCACACATTCCACTATAATCAGTGTGTGACAGGCTTTGTTGTTGTGGAGTGTATGTCTGATGAGTGTTGCATTGCTTAATATTATATCGCAGTGGTATATGCTGATATAACAGTAATGGTGACATTCAGATAAATTTCAATGCTCCACAGCAATGCTCAGGAATATATTATTTGACCAGAAGTCTGCTTTGTACTGAGCCTTGTTACACAGGTTTTTTATCTCAGAGTGAAAAATCTGAGATGAAATTGAACTGGTTCAGCTGTTTTTTAAGTAATAAAACTATATCCAATTTGTAAATGCAACCACATAAGTTAAAAAAAAAAAAAAAAGATAAGATAAGCCTCAGTAAGCCATCACTAGAGTGTTACCTTAAGACAAGTTTTATGCTTATCCATAATTTACATTTAGCTACATGGTGTACTGAATTTACAGGACTTAGTGACAGGTGGTATCTGGGCATGCAGGTCCACTTAGCAACAGCCCTGAGTTCAAGTAAAAAGAAGAAGCAAAACCAGCTTGGTTGCTCTTAATCAAACCTTTGAGGGGAACAGTGACAAGAATATGCCTGATGTCGTTGGCTTAAATGCATTATTTCTGCAAAGGTGATTGAATGGCATTTGTTTATGCTTTCTTAGAAAGTCTGAAGGCTGTTATATGAAACATTAACAAAAAGATATGCTTATTTTTATTGCCTTTGAGTTCTTCTACTGCGTAATACAGCTGCTGCTTTTTTTTTCCGTAACAAAAGGGACACATAGTTAATCACTAAGTGTCTTGAGATAATGAGTACACTAGATATTTTTGCATCTGTTAGAATCAGACTGTTATTGTACCCATCAATAAGTAATTTCATTCTCATATGTATAGAGGAGGGGAAGTTTTCCCTTTCTAATGATTTGAAGTTATAGTTGCAGTGGTTCCTGACTTTGAACTAACATTTAATTACTCATCTGTATTGTGTTTGGAGTCCTGTTCCTGTGGGTCATAGGTATTGTACAAGTGTGGCCTTACTTCAACAAAGCTTCTAGTCTCCTACAGGCCAGAAGCTAAAAAGTTTTTCTTTTCTGGAATCTGACCATCTTTGCCTGCCTGTCCTGTACTGCTCATTAGGGAGAGGAGATTCCCCAGCAAAACACTTACCAGATCTGACAGATAGACTGGGGACCAGTATTGCCTGACACAATGTGACTCTGTGTTTCCCACTGGAGCAGCAAAACAACTAAATCAACATGCCTACAGAGTCTTCCAAATAGTCTCTGTAGTGGACTGCAGCTGACTTTGGACTGCATGAAGTCTCGGTTGGTCCCCAAATAATTAACCTCTTTGTCTCTTCCTAGTGCCTTGGTAATATTTGCAATATAATTTTTTCGTTAAGATTCCTTAGAGCCCTGCATGAGCCAATGTGTGCGGTAGGTGTGTTAACACTTTGCCGCTATTATTGAAATGGTACAAACGCAGACAAAAAAAGATGTTAAACAAACTGTGAAAGAGCTATATTTTTCACTTCCCTCCCTCAATACTTGTTTGACTGCTGCAATAGCCGGTAATGCTGACCTTGTCTTGATAGTGGGCACTGTCCATTATCAACCAGCGCAACGTGGTTGTCAGAGCCTTGGCACTTGGTTACACCAAGAACCGAATCCATTTGCCACTCTCAGGCAGGTAATCCATGTCCTAAGGCAGCAGGTTGCCAGGGCGGTTTGAAGTGTCCATCAGGTCTGGAAGAGCTCTTCAGTCAGCTGTAGCTCCATGCCCAGCCAACTCTAGCTCGAACCAGCTGTTTGCAAACAGTTCCCTTTCTCTGAGGAAAGACTGTGGTGGTAGCCTGGCTCAATCCCCCGAAATGTTCTCATTATCCTGAAGTTAATGGTCTTATTGCTGATCACCAGAGAGAAGAGATCAGCACCTCCCCCTCAGCTCCCCCTCTTCAGCTGTTCCTCATACATCTTGCCCTCTAGACCCTTCGCCATCTTTGTAGCCCTCCTTTGGACACTCTCTAATAGTTTTGTGTCAATATAAGAAAGACCCAAGGGAAAGGCATGGAGCTGTGACAGGGGAGGTTCAGGCTGGATGTTAGGAAAAGGTTCTTCACTGAGAGGGTGGTTGGGCACTGGAACAGGCTCCCCAGGGAAGTGGTCATGGCACCAAGCCTGCTGGAGTTCAAGAATCATTTGGACAATGCTCTTAGATATGTGGTTTAACTCTTCGGTTTCCCTGCGTGGAGCAAGGAGTTGGACTCAATGATCCTCGTGGGTCCCTTCCTACTCAGGATATTCTATGATTCTATGATTCTATCAAAATTGCCTTGTTATTAGGCAAAAAGCAGCTCTGCCTGGTTTGGGACACCGAAACCAAGTGAGCGCCCCAGCCCAGCAATGGGCTCCACTGTTAGTGTCTGTCATGGCTCTGTGCTGCTCGGTGCTGATGGCTGGAGGGAGCAATTTTGGCTTGCATCTTCAAGAAGGTGCCTTCTTGAATCCTCTGAACTCTTTGAATCCTTCTTGAATCCTTTAATTCTTGAATCCTGCCCTGGCCAATTCTGTTTCCATCTCTTCCTCAACAACTTAGAAGCTTACAGAGCACTGTGTTTGTCAGTGCATTTATGGCTTGCATCTCCACTAGCATTAGTTATGTCTTACAGTAGCCCAGAACACCACACTGTAGCTGTTCTGGCTAGTACCGGTCACTTTGGACAGTGATTTTATTTCATCTTTTAGGAGATACATTCCAGCTCTTCCTTTCATACAAAATCATCTTAGATTTCACTCTCCATCAGCTCTCAGTGAGTTCTGCTATGATACGGTTTCCCACATCAGGTACTACATGAGGAATTAAATGATGGAAAGTTGTGGCTAGGTAATCCATTTTATCGCCTGTGGATGAAAATGAGAAAACAGTGTACATCTGTTTGTAATGTATCCTGGTATAGATTTAAGAATTTAATCTTATAATCCTTCTTGGATGGCTCTTTGCTTTTAGTTTCTCTCAGGTGTCTTTGGGCTTACCTATATACAATACACAGCACACATTAGGTTATGATTAAATTTCATTCCACTTCAGAACTGCATGCCCAAAGCAGAGAAACAAACAATCCCCAACAACAACAGTGATACCATGTACAACATATGATTCACTTGGGGATGGGTGGCAGAACAGAAGTGATCTGCTTTATCAGGCAGGCAATGTTAGAGAAGGCAAAAGGGACTGCTTGTTGTCCCATCTGAAACCCACAAAAGTACCTTTTGATGACTTTGATTCAGCTTGCTTTCTATGGACTGTTGGAAAAGGCTGCTCTGACCATCCAGACTGTCCCGTAGCATTTCTGATTGCCGATGGCTTTGTGCTGCACCAGCCACCGGTGGCTGCTGCCTCCGAGCATATTCTTTTGGCTGCAAGTTGGTTCTTTTGTTCTGACCTTAAGTTGCGAAGCAACAGCTACATCTTCTGAATGAATGTTAAATACCCTTGGGGATGTTCCTGGCATCTGGGCCAAACAATTACTGCACTAATCTAAATTATACGAACTTCTACTATTCCTCAAGGTCAGGCTGCAAAGATTTGCATATCTAGACAAAGTGTTCCATATACAGGGGATGAGACAAAGAAAAGCATCACACAAACAAGCCTAACGTCAGAAAGAAGCAGATGATAATTTAAGCAAACACAAATACAGTTATACCTAAAAAATGGTGTTAAAAATGAGACAGCACTACTGAGGCTGCAGAGTCATGCATTCAGAAGTTAAAAAATGCCAGAATTAAGGTTGCTGGCATAAACTTTTCACCTTCATTTTATGTACGCACTATGATACAATCTTTAATTATCCATTTGCACCCATTTTTCCACAGGACCTCTCTCTCACTGGCTGCACTGGATGAATGGTATTCACTTAACAAGAAGCTATTCAGTGTTTTGTTTTATCCTTTTTGTGCAGTGTGTGGCCCTAGGCCTTACTTACCGCACACTATTGAAACCTTGATATGAAGAAGGAATCATTCATTTCCTCATGGGCTTTTTTTGTGGCGCTCATCGCTGCAGTTCCTAAGGGCTTTTCAAGCATTAATGTATTTATCTTCACAATAGCCTCCACAACAGGAGTATTATTGTCCATTATTGTCCACATTTTATATTGAGGCACAAAGAAATTAAAGTCAAAGGGTCCCTAATTTAAGATGTCTGAGGATGTTATTATGAAAATTTATATTATTACCCACCTTTTAGCTGAACAGCTAGCTAATTGGGGGAGAAGAGTCTAGTATATTATTTCATTAAGAGTAGACAGAGCCACATATTTATTTGTTGTAATCTTATTTATTATTATACTGCAGCCCTATTTCCCTCATAGAAATCAAATGGTTGTTGAAGCAGTTTCTTTGCTTGTTCTGAGTGATGACTATGACTGTGTCATATATTTGGCTCCATAAAAGAAGGTTATTTTCTACATTCATCTTAAAGAAGTACAGGCAGTCCTGTACTAGGCACCACAGGACTCTTACTATCCCTACAGATATTTTGTCAACCCATCCTCATCTCCCCAGTGGCAATATATTCAGGTCCAGCTCGGTTGATGTCAGTACCAGCCATGGCACTTGTCACTTGAACAAATCTAAACTTGGGTGGGTTCTTGAGGCAATCACACTGAAAAAAAAAAAATGGCAAACAATTTATAACTGCCTAGGAATAGTTTGGTTTTAGAAATTCACTTAGTATGTCATGGAAAAATTCAGTTCTTTCTGGCAGTGATGACTCCCATAATAACTGCTAAAGGTTTCACATCTACTGCTGTCTCTTGCATTTGTACTCTGCTTTCCACACACCTTCCAGCTTCTGTAGCAGATGCAGAGTGCAGGAGACTGGGGTCTTTTCCACTACATGTATTCCCACCTTGTAATCACAATGGTTATATCCTCTTTAATGAAAAAGGGTTGTGTCCCCTGGAGCAAACAGTGTGTGACCATGGACCCAAGTAAGGATTGAGTCATGCACACACACACAATACAGGTAACCTTAGCTTGCTATTTCCGAGTTCGAGAGTCTTTACCATTGAAATGTCCAGACAGTTCCTATAATGCAGGCCTTTCTGTGTGTATAATTCCTTTAGCTTTTACAAAAAGATAGGAACCTCAAAATCAAAAGACTGCCACACAAATGCAACATGTCTTATCTCTGTACTGGAACTGTTAGCTCTCCTGCACAGATGTTTGCTGTGAGCTACGTGTTAATGGCAGCATGTTTCTTTTTTCCTTCCTATGAGCCACCTTCAAAGAAAAAGGAGACACATTGCCTGTGGGCTTCACATTGGTTTGTTAACAGCAGAGGGTGGTGATAACCGAGGTCACGGTGACCATACCAAACTCTGGAGCCAAAGAAGCACGGACTCTTTCTGCCCATTTCCCCAAACCTGGCTTTTTCTTTCCTGCCAATTCCAAGCCCCCATCCTGGATTTTCCTCATCCTTGGTTCTGTGACTTCTCCAGTTTTCAGTCTGTGAGTTTTTCATTTCTAGTCTTCCCATTCAACGATACCTAATCATCCACCCCGAGCTGGCTGTCCAAATTGAAATTTCTGCTTTTCTCCCTCTGTTCTCTCCCCAGTCAGCCAGTCTCTACATCCTGCTCCCATTCTCATGATCCTTTCAAACATGCCACCCTCTTGCCCTGATTCAAGTCATTCCCCTCCTCCTGGTCTCTTTGTGCAGCTAATTCCCATTTTCCTATCAAATATTTCTCTCTCTTTGCTCTCATTTCCCTTCACAGAGTGTCCCAGGGGAGTGTAGCCCTCTATCACACAGATGTACTGGGCCTGGTGCTTGGTTTCTCAGAGAGCTGGTGGGGAGGGAAGAAGAGAGGGCTTGGGTCACTGTGTCCCTGCTCAACTCAGGCCCAGCATTCAGAGCCCTCCTGTCTCCATCCTTCCTTGTGCACTGAGCTCCAGTTCCCTGGCTCCATCTGCACTCAGAGTGCTCGGCATCAGTAATTACAGGAAAGTTGGCTCCCAGCCCCTCGGCTGATATAGTGGGGATGGGTCAGTCCCTCTTTGAGAGCAGCTTCATGACCCGCCACAAGCAGGAGGGGTGGGGTGGGAGGCAAACGAGGGGATGGAGGATGCTCTCTCTCTTCCAAGAGTGGCAGTTTTGTAGTTTGATAAGCTCTGGGAGCTGAGAGACACTTAGGCAAACTGAGCGATGCACAGTTTTGTGCAGATACTTGTTTCTGAACCTCTAGCTCAACTCTCACAAGTGTGAAAGTTATGGCTTTTCAAAGGCACCTTAAACTCTTCCAGTTTGAGGCAGATATTCACAGGGAAGCAGAAGGCACATCTCTGACACAAAATTACTCCCCTGCTAAACTGTACATCTCTGCTTCAAAGTATGAGGCTTTTCTACAGTAGGCAAAGAAGCTTATTTTCTCTTGGTCTTACTCTCAGAAATGTTTAAATGATGCTAGTTGAAAATGTCAAAACCCTAAAACAGAAACACAGAAACAAACAGGAAGAAAAAAAAAAAAAAAAAAAAAAGCCTGAGGCAGACACCTGGCATGGAGTATGTTCAACCCAAGCAACTAAATTTGGAAAAGATATAAGAAAATGAAATTGGTATTTTGTACACAGGCATACTTGAATGTAAGCAGCAGAGCTGTGATTTCTGTCTGCTCTGTATGGCACCTGTCCCAGTGGTAGCTGGGTGCCCTTGTTGGATGAGTTGTATGAGTTCCTCTCGTGCCACTTCAATAGTAAAATATAAACCCAAAAGGCTCTCTTGTTGTAGTGCAATTTCTTCTTGCGTTTCTTCTTTTTGCACTTATAAATAGCCCCTAAGGATGGAGAAGGGAGAAAATGGCCAGGGTGTGCCACACCGAGCTTTCTTGCTCTTTCTCCCTGTGGTTGGGAGGAAAAGCAGCCTGCACATTTGGAGTGCTCTCTGCCCTTGTCACCTGCTGAGTTTCAGATCAACAGAGGCAAGGCTCTTTCCAGATCTCCAGAGCTGTGCTACAGCACACTGGCACCGTTTTCAGCCTTCATGCTCAGGCTGTGGCTCCAACTTGACAGAGCTGTATTAGTTTGCAGGAAAAATGCCTGGTGACCCTCAGAGTTACAGCTGAGTAGTTAGATAGCCACTTCTATGTCATCATTTCTCAACCTCGTTTTCATTTTTATTTTTATGGCAATAGTACAGTGCTTTACCTATGCATAGTACTTGTAAGTATAAGCAACTTTGAACACTGAAAATACCTGAAAAAACAAGTTTTCATTCCCCATACAGAACTGGTCAATAAATTTGCAGTGTGTCCCAATACAAATAAATACAGTTTTGATGTTTGTACCATAAGGAACACCTCAGTGAGTATTGCTAAAACAACTACCTGTCAGGACAATATTATCTATAAAATGTAATTACGTACTCTATCAGTTACCAGTATTCCTAGTTTATAAGACACAGATTGCTATTGGAAATGCAAAACAGTAGTGAGAGTCTTAAAAGATAATAAATAGTTACACAACAGATTCCCTTAGGGAATGGATAACCACGTATGTATATTCATGCTGAACCACGCTGGCATACAGGCTACATTGGCCTCCAAGTTCTATGTCAAAACCAAATAAAATTATTAATGCATTTTATAGGGAAATTATTAGTTGTATAACATTAAACTCAGCATGAGAACATGAACTCAGTTTTCCTTAGTAATCTATTTCTAAAAGGTAAAAATAGAGATTCAGAAATCAGAAGTGTGATTGGTAAGTAGGTTCACATCACAGAAATCAATGCAAGCATTTCATGTTATTTTCAGGTGTCTAGGATTTTGTCTTTATTGCCAATTAAGTAGTGAAGCCTTGAATAACTGTTTTCTGTCCAAAAAAAAAAAAAAAGTGTTTCCTGGGGCTTTGGTTAGCTTTATTAACCTGAAGAAGAAGAAACAGATTTCCAGATATCTAGTAAGGATTGATAAAAAACATTTAAGCCTTTAGAATTAGTCATGAGACTATATGTACTGGAACTGTATATGTTTATCTAACAGGAAATAGTACTGCTGGTGTCTTAAATGGTTGCTATAAAGTATACCAGAGTGGCATGAGTGATATTATCCTTGTATTTTCACTCTGCAGTTAAAGCAAAAAGTTTGGCAGCCAACTGCAGGAGAACTCAGAGGGGAAGTTGGGAAAAGAGTGGGGAAAAGTCATTAACATTTTAAGAAGGAACAGTTATTTCCTACCCGTTTCATGGAAGTTGTTATTTTGAGTTTCTTAGATGAGGTGTGGTCATTCTAAGTGATTGTTGAGTAGTTTATACTTTGATCAACCTTTATATTGATCAAGATTACAAAAAGATAGGGAAATGTTATGACGAGCTTTGCGTCCTCAAGCCTCTTGGATCCCCTGCACTTTATTACCATAAGAACTTCTAATCTTCCACAGCTCTTGTGTGAGCCATGATTAAAAAAAATCTGTTCTGGTCACTGTTTTTTGTAGCCCACATCAGGGGATTCTGTCTTTTGTGGATATCTGTGGTTTGCAGTGGAAAGACTATCAGATGATGCTCTCAGATCCTCTCAGTATCTGCAAGGACTGTTAGGAAGGTCTTTGCCAAAGTACATCAGCAAATGTTATTTTAGTGCCTCAGCTTTTGAATTTTTGCTTGTAGAAGCCAGTGAAATTGCTTTTAGGCCTGACCAGAACATTTGGCCAACCTCTGCTGTCAGGCATGCTGATGCAGACCAATAGCCTAGTAGACTTCAAATCCTAAATAGCACATTGCTGTAATAATAACCTGCAATGTGGTTCTAAATTTCTTTCCTGCATTATACCTCTCCATCTCCAATTATAGATTCTTTGAAGTTGCAATAATACTTGTTATACTCTGGTTCACTCATATTTCTTTCATACTTGCATGCTTTGTAGCCATGCTTTCTACATGCAAACTGGATAAACCTCGGTAAAAATATTCTGAGCCTGAGGAAACATAAAAGCAATGCTCTTTTAAAAACATGACAGCAAGAATATTGCTGTTTGGACTCTAAGTGTGTTTACATACTGAACAACAGAAGTGCCTGGCAATAGTCATCAAATGGTAGTTAGCACTGCTGTAAACGAACATCCCTGCCTCCCCAAATATATTTTGTAATGCATTTCTCATACCTAAGCTGCTACATTTAAGTGCGCATTTTTAATCTATTCATTATTTTGGTAAATGTAGATTGCCCAGGACTCTCCAATGTATAATTATATGTTTGAATGAGCACAGCAACTTCACTAGCAGACATTTGTTCTGTAGACATGCTAGGAGAATTATAATTGATGCCTTTTTTATCACTGAATGAAAAAAAGATAAAAGTACTGCTATAAACTGTAAGTTGAAATAAATTATGTAAAATACATAATTCGCATAATGATTGTCCCTTTATAAATGTTCATATAAAGTAACCATATCATTTGGGATAATTCCTCCTTGAGGAATGCTGTGAAAGAACAGCTCATTCGTTATCCTGACTTGGTGAATTGCTCTAAAACAGCTACTCTGATGAGAAAATTGATTTAGCATTTCCTTAAACAATTGAAAATAATGCTTGAATTTTATATTTTCCTGTCCAGAAAGCCTCAGTAACTACCTGTATTATATGGCTTTGATTAGTTAAACTGGCACTCCCCAAAAAACACACCCATCCACCTCTCCTCTACATATGTACACACATGCAGAACCTTGCTTTAAAACTCCATCTGGTCTATTAATCACACCGAGAGAGTAATCACTCAGCTGCTGCTATGCAGCTCCCGTGATTCATTGGTGCCAGTAATTAAAAGTTTTGGAGTCATACTTGGAAGTTTGGAAGCCACGCATTTATGTATGCGCAGCATACTGCATCTGGTTCTGCCCTAGCAATAGCATCTCTAAGAGCAGGCAACATGTAATTTCTCAAAACTTTTGTCAAGAAAGTTCTCAAAATTAACAATACTAAGTATTGAATTGAGTCTACCACTTGTAGATGTTAAGGAGAAAGTTATGGGAGACAATACAGTAAGGGGAAAAGCACTTAAGTATGATTGCTAATGGCAAAGATTACAGTGATGTAAGGTCATGTGAGTAGGTGAAATTTCTGAAACAACACATAATGGAAGAGACCATCTTCCCCTCCAAAAAGAGGGGCTCATGGGGCACTTACAGTTAACCCCAAAGAAAATTTACTGTGAAGGGAAATAGGGAAGTTGTCTTCCAAAAGTAGCATTGGCAGTGAGGTGGAAAAGATTTCTTGCAGATCAAAAGTAGACTGACTAGGAGGGTCGCAGGAGGGCATCCTTCACAAGGGTCTGTTAGTTTGGATAAGCTTCTGTCAAGTCCTGTAAACACGCTTTCTTATCTACACTGAATTTCCAGACCTTTTGAGGTTGTCCACCCTGTCTCATCTGTCATTTTTTTAAAGTTATAATTTAGCCTTTCCCTGTGATCAGCATAGTTGCTATATTTAGATTCAAATCTCACTAAGAGAACACTTTAATTCATTCAAGGCACATGACCAACCAACCTCTGATTTTGTCTTTGAGGTTCAAAAAGACACCTTAACAGCATTCTCTCTGCTCCCAAGGATTTTGACAGGAATAGTTTTGAAATTCAAACCACACTGTTGTGTTTGTCAAGAGTAGGGTGAGTTTGTGCAATTAGAACTTGGTTCACTGTGTTTTTGACAAGTTCTCCCAGGAGATTTCTAAACATTGAAAACCTTTTAGGATGAAGTTCGTGTTTTCTGCATGCAGTTGGCAGAAGCAGATATATTGCTGTGGTCTAAAAAGCTGAAATTGCATTTTTCGTCTCTCACACTCAGGAAGTGAGCTTTTGCATTGGGGTCAGAGAGGAGACTGTAGAGAAGAGTTATCTTCCCTAATTTTTATTCACATTTGAGGCTATATTTTTGGGTTTATGATTTTGTTCATTCTTTAAGGCATATAATTTATGTATGCATAACATACACAGAGTACTAGAAATATTTCCCTGAGGGATAAGAAAATGAATGGATTTTTGGAGAAGGGAGGGTAGATTGGAAGGGGAGAGCTTAAGTAAATAATTTCTGCAACTATTAAGTCACATACACTCTCTGTAATGAGAGGATATTTCATGTCACTGAACTGCAGTGAATAAATAATGTAATACTGTGGTCTATATGAGAGATACAGTATAATAATCCAAGCAGAACACTAGTTTTATGTAGCCTTGAAAATAATAGAACTAGTAGGCCTATACTTATGTAGGGAGACTATTGTTGTCTTATTTTTCTCAAAGTCTCTTTAGTCAATGATGTACAATAAAATGAAATAAGGGTATCTTATGACAAAAATCTTATGGTGGTTCTTAGCAAATGGATTTTCCTGTAATTTTTCTTCTGCTTATTGATGAAGAGTATGTTTTGTGTCTGATTCAGTAAATTGTTTTATAATTAAAGAATGTCTCTGATAAAATAGGAAAGTATTTAATATAATAGACTAACAATTTAATACACTTATAAAAGCACATTGCACATCATTTTGAGGTCTTGATCCAATGCTGAGTTCTATAGTCATGAGAAGTTGTCTGAGATGGGATCACTACCAGTCTGAGAACCTCCCATTTTATCTTTCACTTCCTCTACTGTTAGACTGGGGACACCTTAGTGTTGGATATCTCCTTCTCCTTACCTAGATGGTTGATTAGTAAGACCCAGTTACTGCTCAGCATCTCAGTCTCTGAGAGGACACTGTAGGGTAGAAAACCCTCTGACATTGTAAGCTGCTGAGCACTCTGATCTGGCTCTCAGTTCATCAGACTCACACATGGATAGAGTCCAATCTAAATTTAGCTTAATTCTGCAGTTAGCCTCCTGGCAAAACATTCTGGGAAAACAGCATGCGTCCCTTTTGTATTACATTGCCCCTTCTATTTATGTGTTTTTTGAGCTCAATTTCACCAAAGGGATACATTGACATTTCTTCAAAACACTTGGAAGAAGATTGATGAGCGGTCACCATTGCTCAGGCTCTAAGATGCTTCTTTCCATGGGGCCAGGACATGTCCACATGGCACTACCTCTTTGATTCACCCCTTCCTCCCCAGGTAATGTCACCAAAAATGTCTCTTATTGGCAGGGGAATCTGTATGGGTGCACTGCTCATGCAGGAGCAATGGGTGAGGAAAACAGAAGGATGCACAGGGCACAGTTTTAGTTCTATGTTCAAACATAGTTTCCTGGGTCTGTTTTTAAAGAATTTGGCAGTCTGTATCTCATGCACTGGATTGAGTCTGTATTTCACACCAGCACAGTTAAGAAAGCTCTTTCCTTTTGTTTTCATGGATTTATATTTTCCGTTAAATTTTCCAATCCGTTTGTATCAGAAGGCTGGGCCATTCCATTTACATCCTGTTGAAATATGTAGTGGCTTGTACTGAGTTTTGATTTCATGCGGCTAAGAGAGATGCTCCCATTTGATAAGGATGCACCTTACCAGAGTAGCTCAGTGAGCATTCTGCTGTTTATCTTTCTAACTTGGTGAGAGAGACAAGAGAAGCTGTCTCATATGATTATTAAAATTCTCTCAGTGTGAGAAAGGATGTCTGCTTTGCAGCATGTACTGACAAGCCCAGAGTGACCCATCAGACTTCTGGAGTGGTACTCAGCTGAAACACCCATGGTGTGATTCTGCTGGAAGATCGGGACCCCTAAATGCAGGTGACCATAAGAGAGCTAGCTATATGCTGGTTCCCATCATGGTGAATGGAAATCTAACCCACGCAGTCAATAGAAGTTAGCAACAGATTTGGCTGCATGTATAATGCAAATAAGAATGGACAAAATAAACATCCATATAGCATATATCCATTTTCACTTGTATTGTAGATTGTTGATGATAGTTTGAAGACACGTTCCAAAGATAGTGATATGCAAATGATGCTGATTTTATTTTTCTATGCGTGCCTGCTAAGCTGTATGTGTTTCCTCATATCCTCTTTTGCTATCCAGATGTGTTTACATAATGTCTATGCAAACATAATATATGCATTTTGTACTGCCACCCCAACTGATACCAAACAAGTAATAGCTTCTAGAACAGATGTGCCTAATGGCCACACCGCAGCTTTGGAAGATAAAATGGAGGGATGTGGGGGAAGTATGGGGGAGAAGTTTGGGAATGCAAAGTGTTGTCTTCAGCAAATGAAGGCAGCACATTAGCAAGTACAGTATGCTGCTGCTAATCGTATTAGCGGGCTAAAACTCAGGACACAGAAAATTATTTTAGCTTCAACTAAAAAAAAAAAAAAGAGAAGGAGCTGGGAAAAACAAATTTATTCCATATTACTGTTGTCCCTGAAACAAAAACTTCAGTGCGGATAAACAGGTTTTACAAAGTAAGCCTTTCTTCTTTCAATACCTGTGCTGTTTTCTTTTTCTTTGCTTACATATTAAAACTGGTATTTTTAATTAGCGAAAGTTATGAGAATAAAAATAATTTTGGAAGAGACTTATTATTGTATTTTTTTTAAAGGAAAGGGAATTTGCACTGACTTTTTTGTAAAACCCACATTTAAACACATTTCTCCATGCATTCTATATGCATTTGGTGTTCTTACTTTCTGTCATCTTTTTAAGCTCTATTAATTCTCAGTATCAGCCAAATACAGCAAATAATCCTGTTTCTTTTCTTCAGTGGAAAATGAATATTGCTGTTTCACTACCTTCATCTCTGCAAGTTGAACCCCGCACAAGCACACGTGTTATTTACAGTTACAGATAAACCAAAACAAGTTAGGTGATAGTTTTCAAGCTGAGACCATTGGTCTAAACATGCTGCTTCGGACTTGATCCTAGATTGTGCTTGATACCATAAGGGCAAGTTTATAGTGATGGTTTTAACCAGCCCCAAATTTTTTCAGAACTGATGATGGTAAAACTCTTCAGAACATGTATGATCTGAAGGAGTTTTGTCCAGGATAGAACAGTTGCTCAGTCATCTATTCCTAATGTTGAGGCAGCTGATTTACTTTCTGTCTACAGTGAGCAACATATAGTAATCCCCTTGCTCCAGATAGTCTTCATTTCTATAACACCATTTTTGTTATGTTGCAAAGCTCATAGTGAGGGAAATATCTGCTTGGATATTTTACTGCAAATCTATCTTCTTGGGTTTAGACAACACTAAAAACACCATTAAGATTTGGATATCATGCAACAAGGAAATTCATGTATGGGGGTATTTGGAAAGAAAAAGGGATGATATACTTTTTAATGCAGATGAAATTAACTGGAGACAGTAACCTTAATGCAAAATTACTTTAGAGCTCTAAATAGAGCTTACTGTTCCCAAATAGGTACAAATGGCATTAGCAGTCTTTGAAAATCCTGAAATGCTCCAGATTTCATATTAGTGTTCAGCTGAAATGTGGGTATATATTCCACAATGCAAGGGTATGTGTATGAGTGCATATGTACTCATACAGTTGAAGATGATTACATAGCATTATATTTAAAAAATATTTTTATTCTCCTCATCATAGTGAGTCTTCTAGGGTACCAGAAAGATTAACCTCTCTGTCATAAGTGATTTCCCTCGACAGCAAGCTGTAGACTCAGGAAATCTGTAAGTATAAGTATACACTAGTGAATGTTCATTTCTCCTATTCACCACAGAAATGGCTTTCATGAAGTGTGTCGCTGAGGTAGTTAGAAACCATTACAGCTAATGTACTGGTGGTTTAGGGAAGTTTCATGTAGGAAACAAAACACAGGTGCTTTGCAGGAGTTGATTTCTTTGTTTCTTACAGGTACATGACATTGTAACATTACTACCTTATTTAGCAGCTTATCCAACTCAAAAATTAACTGGAAAAGTTCACACTGGTGTTTCTCATCAAAGGAATTACCTGACAGCTATTTAGCTTAACCATGAGTGAGACACTAAAGCAAGAGTAAAGGCTTAAAAAAATTGGAGAAACTCAGAGACAAAACAGAAGAACATTTACTTTTGAGCAGCTTTTTTAATCAACATTTTCAGCAGTTGTGAATAGACAATCAACAGGCAGGGTAAATTACAAAGGAGAACCTCACAGTGTCACTGAGATACATGAGACCTCACAATTTGCCTGATGGAAAAGTTGGTGGACATCTTCCTAGGACATCCTGGGTGTACACAGGGGTTGTGTTTAGTGATTTCTGCTGCACTCTGGCAAGGATAAAGTTGCTTTGCCTTGCTCTTCTTTGACTGTCACAAGTAGCTAAAATTTGAAGGGAAGCTGTAAGAAAGAACAGTCTCTCTAATGTACTCTTTCTGGTGATTACTCTTATCCCTGGTCACTACAGGGAGTGTCTCAAGATGTGAGACCTTCTGGTATCCATCCTTTCTTGTGCACTGGCTTGTTATCAAACACAATTTGTTCCTAATATAACAGAAAGAATTGAGAGCCATTAATACTCCACACTACTAGCACTATTTGTCCTATCATGGAGCTAGCAATGGTCATTAAGGACTGGGGCAGTATTGTGCTAGATGATGTTCAGAAATAACCAAATACAAGTGCCCTGGTCCTAGAGCACTTGATTGTCAAAGAAAAGTCAAGAGTTAGTTCTGGTTAGACAGGCCGGTGTAAGCAACAGTGATGTCATTGGTGAGGATGACAGGTAATCCAGCATACCTAATGCATGACGTCCTCACATTTTCTCACAGACAGCAAAGAACAGTCATGGAGAAGAAAGCTCTGCAGCTGATAAGGAACTGCACAGGGGAAGAATTCTTTAAATAGCTAAAAGAATCATAGCCTGAATTTATAGGCTGATAGGAGGAACAGCTGTCATATAGAGAGTTTGTACCTAGGGTAGTGAAAGATTGGAAAGGATTTGAATACGAGAAGGAGTGGCCTGTATTTTATTTGATCAAAGAAAAGAGTGGCATGGTCAAAGAAACAGACTAGGAGAATGGTCTTTGCAGCAGCATTTCTGTATTGGTGGAGAACTGCACTCATGAAGGCCAGAGGGAAGGATGCTGATGTAACTGAACAGCAAATGATGAGAGCCTCAATAAGAATTTTGGCTGTGGGGTTTGATAGGAATTGTCATATCTGTGATATGTTATGCAGAAAAGATCTGCAGTATCACAGCATTACCAGGTTGTGAGGAGTGAATAGAAGATGATACTCAAGTTATAGTCACAGGGGAAAGAGAGAGGGAGTGCTGTCTCTCACAAAACAGGCATCTGCCAGTGCACGTAGGCATGAATATGGGTCTTTCAGTAAAATGCATGCATTTCTTATTTTAGGCAGTCTGAAATTTTGAGATTGCTTTGAGCTTGCTGCGGAGAAGCTAAAGACCAATTCTGACATTTTAATAACAAGGATCACTGTTTTGAGAACATGCGCATACATGGCTTTGTCTGGGTTCAAAATGCATTAATGTGTAAATTCTAAGTGCAGAGACCCAGAGCTTGTTTGGGATCTGCATGGCTTGGAAATTGTTTCCTTTAAATGAGTGGAAATGGATAGTAGACTAACGGGCTCTAATGATCTTTTAATGGAAAGGGTTATTCAAGGCCAAGCACAAAAAATAAAGAGAGGCTCTGTTGCTGCTTTGACTGGCAAGGAGGGAGTTGTTGCTATCTTATTATCATTTTTGCAAATAAATGAGACATAAGCAAAGCTTGCAGTGGTCGTTCTAGAGGAAGACCAGGAGCTTGGAGAAGCTAGGCAAAGACTGAGGAGGACAGGAGCAAAAAGGTGATGGAGAACAACAGCAAGGTTGTGGGGGTGTCCGTGCCTTACATTGCAGTATAGCGCAGAAGTAGCCTTTGTATTGGTGCCTGGTTCTGGAAGCTGTCTTCAGTCTTCTGTCACAGCAGCTAGAAGCTCAGTAGCAGCTGGTGCGAAGGCCCATGCTGACACAGCCATGGTGTTTCTGGTATCTTGTGTAGCCTGGCTGCCAAGGGCTGGCTTGCCTATTTCTACCCTGCTTTACAATGTGGTCTGAACAGGAGAAAGGCAAAAACTGAACTACTCTTGATATGCAGATCACCCAGGAAAGCATTCTCATTTTAACAGCATAACGGAATGCACTGGTTGGAAGTGGAAATTAGAGAAATTCAGGGCAGGAGTAAAGTACTTCTCCAATATATTTTCTGCATATTTCAACACTGAAGCAGCCCTTCCCGTGTTATAGTGGATTTTCCATATTTTGCATTCTTCAAGACCAAGTGATAAAAGATGTAGCTGTGGGACTTAGTGCCACAGTTCCTGGTGGGTCTTTATGATTGTTATTGCCAATAACAACCCAACCAGGTGAAACATAAATAGGTGAGCAGATCAAATAACACTTTCTGGCCTTGAAAACTATGACTAGATTAGCACTGATAGTACCAACATGAAGCAGAAGGTCTTCTGAAGAATAATTTGTCATGTTTCACTCTGGGAGATAAGTAGCCTCACTGAAGCCATGCAACTATACAGGTGGGCAAGGTCAGGAGAAGACGGGTAATTCTGCTTTAGTGAGAACTGAAAACTGCAATGTCTGTCAAATTTTCTTCCTGGTAAAATAAATTTGCAAAGAGCAGGAGGCCAGAAACTGAGCTGTAGATTTGATACCACAGTCATAACAGTGAGTTCTGGTCATGGCTGGTGACTTCCTTTGTTATGTATGTTTCAATGAAATGTTAAAATTATGTTTTTGTTTTAGCAACTCACAGCTGCAGAGGTCTCAGCCACAGAGATCACTGCAAGTTGCAGCACTGTAGTGAAGTTAGAGATAACCACAGAGGATGTGGGCCTTGTCTCTGAATTCCAGCTGCTCATTTCTTATTTCAAACACTTTGCAAAAATATATAGGCATTGCCTTTCATTAGATTTCCTCTGCCTATCTGCCTGTCTGCCATACTCTGAGAGCTGAAACAAAGCTATCTAAGAAATGCAGAGATACTTGAAAATATGCAGCTTTCTACCTGATAAGTTAAAAGGATATTTATATATTAAATAAAAATTGCTGTCAGTAGTTTCTGGAACAAACACACATATGCACATCCATATATGCATTCGCAGAGTTCTTTCCCTCTATTTTTTGTTTATTTTCTCAATAGGGTTTAAAGTGCAAGCGTGTTCCTAGTATTAAATACAGCACATATCATCACTACTTAAAACAGAAATATTCAGTGTGCATTCTTCCTCTTTCATGATTATGTCTGAACAGTGTTTATATTATTTTTAGCATTATTTCATATTCATTGTGTACAAAACATCCTATGAGCTACACAGAGGCAGGAGGAGAGATGACAGCGTGGCACATTTGGTTGCTATTAAACATTATCAACTTTTAATCCCAGCCCCACCTTCTCTGTGGCGGTTTTCCCTGGGTGGAGAGGGGCTTGTGGCTGAGGGACACGCGGTCATGTGTGTATGAATCGTGGGATGCTGGAGACCAGACGGGGCGTTGCCCAGGCAATGCCATTTCTTTTTCCCAGGCGATGGCAGAGAAGGGCCAGATCATATCAGCAAGTGTGGCTTTGATGCTCAGATACTATTGCTAAAATATCTTTACTTAAAAAGATACCAAATCAGTGTCTCCAGATGCATTGTAGGGTCTTAAACCAGTACCTGGTGTTGTGGCAGAGAGTGTGTGCATTTGTTTGGCTTGGGGAACTGGAAGCAAAGGGAAGAAAATCAAAATATCATGATCACCTTTTTTGCAGCATCCATTTTTTTTTTCCGTGCTTCTGGGTTTAATGAGGTAGCTGATGGAAATCAGAGGTGCTCCCTTTGCCCACTGCAACACTAGGATGAACCCCTAAGTGATCTTAAATTTATTCTCTGGCTGCTCTTTCCTCATCACTGCAGAGTGAAATGAGGCAATAACCTCATTTGATTTGCACATCCCACAAAACTTGCCAGTGAGGTTGAAGACTGCAGCTGATTTAAGTCTCCTGGTGCTGGGTTGGTTTCTTCTTCATAGACTGCATAGAGGTATTTTGCAGACCCCCAGGTTAGAAAATGCAGAAGTAGATGAATATGAGAAATTAGGTGCTGATGAATTTAAAGAAGAAACGTGCAGTGGGAGAGAAACATGTAGTTCATACAGTATAAGAGAGACAAATATTAGTTAACAGTATGGCAGTATGAATTTATTTTTCAAATTGTGCAAGTGCAGATGTGGTCCTTTGGGCACAATTTCTAATAAGATCCTAGATATGACAGAGTACAGGCATCTCTTTAGTGAGGACTAAAGCTGATAAAGTGTAATTATGTAATTATAAATATGATTTATATAAATATGATTTATATAAATATGATTTTATATAAATATGATTTATAATATGATAAAGTGTAAATTATGTAATTATGCTAAGAACTTAAAGAACATGGCATATGTCATTCATGTCCCAGAGGATATCAGATATCAGAGGACATCTGATATCAGAGACCACGGAGAGAAAATACCATGTGTATTTTCATAAAACAAAACCATTTTCATAAAATAAAAATACCAGCTCTGCATGATACAGAGCTGGGCTATGTTTCAAAGAGGGAAGCATTTAGATTTATGGGCTTGCACATTCAAGCTATTAGTGTACATATTAACAAATGATGCAGACTATTCCTACCAGGCACCTTGAATTTCTTAGAAAAATGTTTTTCTGGGTATTACTGAAGTTAAGTTGTCTTTTGTTGGTTAGTGAAGAAAAAAATTTATAATAGAGTAAAAAGACATTGGACAACACTTTCTTAGAGTCTAAATAGCAAAATGGCCACTGTGCTAGGTTTGGATTCGACAACCTGATGTTGGCATTAGCTTGAAAAGTTGATAGCCGTCTGCTTTTCTCCTCCAGAATAATAATAACAAAGCTATGTGTTCACAGGTGAAGTATATGCATTCACACTTATCAAAGCTATAAGCCAAGTGAAGCTCCAAAGGCTATTTAATTAAATAAACCGAAGCTTCATTTTCCTAAGTACTGTGGCTATAGTGACTTTCAGGGAAGTCAATAGGTTGAAGTCATTATTTTAGTCTCTTTTTAAAAAAATTTTGCTTTCAAATACATCTTCTTGCATGTTGTTTTAGTTATTGTTTTAAATTTTATTTCTCTATTTCTACTGGGTCTGTTCTTAGCAGATTTTATGATCAGACTGTTAGAGGTGTTACACTCAAAGCATTATTTATGGCCAAAGAAGAAACACACCTTATAGATAAAGCCAAGATTTTATTAGTGGTATCATTTAATTTTAACAGTATAATCCAAGAATCGTTATTAGTTGACTTCTAATTTTTACAAAAAATAATATTTCATGCAGAAAATGTTTTGGTAGTAGTAATAATGTTAAAATTGTTATACACACACTTCCTAGTTCCTACCACTTCTCCTGGTGTTTCGTTCACCCTCCACTGCTCCTGCTGGGCCCTGAAATCTGTGGTTTCAGTCTGGTGGGGGGTGGCGGGACATGACAGCATGTCGTTGTCATCTGGAGTCCTTCACTGGGAGGGATGCGGTGTTCATGTTGATGTTTTCTGTTTCCTCACTCTGGGATCCACTTGGAGTAATCTTTATGCTTGCTAGCACACTTTTAGGCCTTGCTTTTTCTTCATTGATCTGAAGCTCCACATTACAGATTTTACACACGTTACAAATTTACTATACACAGTTGCTTTTCATGTATGTTAGATGCTATTTCTTTGTTCTCCTTGTTACCCCTAAAAGCAGCTTTGTCCAGCTCCAGGTCTGCATTTCTTCAGCAAACCAAGGGTGATCTTTCTATAGCCAGTACCAGCCTGTGCGCGTCTTTATCACCCCACACCTGTATTCCTCTGCACTGCAGCCTGCATCTCCACTTCTCAATGCCCCTGCTATTCCACCAGCCTGTATTCCTCTATACTACATAATAATGGTAAAGTTATAAAACCACAGTGGTACCATACAAAGGAAAACAAAAATAAAACAAATTTGCCACAGCCACCTGGTCAGTTAGAAAAATTGCTGTTATAGCTGAACTGGGTAAAGCAGAGCTGCGGGCAGGTCGAGAACAGTTCAGGCAGGGCAAGCCTGGCAAGCCTCGGTCCTGAGGCCTTGTGAACTCGCTACAAAGCCTGTGGGCTGTCACTGCCAATGGAAATAACCTATTACGGGGCTACAGGGTAACAGATGTCACAATACAATTCAGGCATGCTTCGTACGGTATGGAGTATATATGTAGGAAATGTGAAATAATGTACCGTGTGAAAGGTAGCTGTACTTGGGAATATCACATATGTTTTTTTTAATGGGCTCTCCACTCACCTGCCTTTTATAATGCAAACAGTAGCATGCTGTTGGGGTTAGATCTCTGGTTTGTTTTGCTTTATGAAATATTTTCCAGTCTCAGTAATTGCTTGCTGAGACAAATAATACAGTAAATTCTACATTTAGCAGAGCCAGCATTGTAGTTACTCATTATTAATATGATCAGAAAAATGCTGAACTTTTTTATAAAATGTGAATGCAAAACCACAGTCCAATACAAAATTCTGTCCAATGGAATTTTATCTGTAAATTAGCAAAAAGCAATTAAAACAGTAGGAGCACTGGGGCAAGGCAAGAGCAGGAGGCCAGATTTATGATCCCTTGTTTACTTATTTCTAGAGTGAGTATCCAGAGACCACAAATCCCCATTTGTTTTTTTCTTCAGGAATATGTAATGTTTTTCTTCCTATTTCTTCCTATTTCTTCCTGGGTGAGAGTATGTCTGAGTTATCTTGAGACATGAGTCCAGAGATTTATATTAGATACTGTGAACTGAGAGTGCACACTCATAAAATATTTATCTTTGGGCACTTTTTGAATGTCTACCAAATCTAAGGGGATGTTTGCAGATGCAGTGTAAGGGATTGTGCATCTGGGTAGTTATTACCATACCTCATGACCAGGAGAGCATGTGTTGCGCTGGTGATAAAGAAAAAGGAGAGCTTTTTCTCTTATCTTCTGCATCTGTAAATCAGCACTTTCTGTATCTCTGTGGACACTGAGAATCAGGTACAGAGGGTCAGGGTTTTCCTTACTTATACACCTGTTAATCCATTTAGCTCAGTATCAGAATGTGTTAGCACAAATCAGTTGCTGTTAGTGTTTGGGCCATGCTAAATTCCCTGCTGGTAAAACTCAGTCTTCTATTTCCCTTCCACTGTAGAGAATGTTGGAGCTGTTTAGCAATTTTTGCATGTTAATTCATATGCAAAGGAATTATAAGTTATTCACAGATTCCTTCTTATTTTCAGTAATTCAAGTGCCTGTGGCATTGGCTTGTGGGATACAAATCCAGGTGTATGCATGGGAACAGGGCCAGTATGTTTTTAAATAGTCTGTAGTACACCAGGTAACCACACTGGCGGTGATTATACTGATTCCAGCAATATTGCTGGACTTTAAGTTTGGGTTGTAATGAGCCATGCTATTATACCCATTTTCAAATGATCAGTGGTGGGTGCAGATAACCAAATGAAACATTCCTCTAAATGCAGCTCCTCCTCAGCTGAGTTACCACATGCTACCAAAGTATGCATAATAATAGGTAAGAGCTTCCACATTTCCAGCATTACTTTGTCAGCTGAAATATATCAGTGGAGAAAACTGTGCTCAGATTGATTCAGGCAGATTATGCTGAAGGATCTTCACGTGCAGGGAATGTTTATTTAGATGTATTACAAGCAAATGCTGAAAACACCCTGTAAGCTGAACAAGTTGAATAAAAATGTATGACAGACATGAAGTGTCAGGCCTTCTTTGCCAATTTCTTACCTGTAAATTGTTTGCCAAATTAGTGACAGAAGTTGTAACTTGTATTGCAAGGTTGCTACAGTTATTTACATCATGAACCAGTACTTATTTTTACACAACGCAACATACAGGTATTCATATACTTGGACAATTTTGTACTATCAGCTGGTACAATGGGTTCATTATTGTCATTCTGAAGTGAACTTTTAAACGCATAATTATATGGAGCTGAAGTAAAAATCATACTGTAATAGCTAATATAAACAAAATATTCTATTTCAAGTGGTTCAGTAAAACTTAAAGTGGGAAAATCCAATAATGGGAGGCTTAAAAATAGAACCTTGCCCTTTTGATAATTTAAGCCATTTTAAAGGGCAAAATATACTGTGAAAGCTTATATTTAGGCTATTGTTTTTCTTTTTTTAACAGGACTGGGAGTTTCCACATTTTATGGGTGATGTTGAAGTGAATCTTCCAGGCTTGCCATCTGCACACATGCAGTTCAAAGTACCTTATTTCCAAAAGATCTTCAAAGAGGAGTATCACATACATATAACAGGTATGTAACCTTACAGATTGTGATACAGGCACACATTGAACTGCTTCTGTGTAGGAAATGGGTGCTAACATGTTCTTAACCCCATATTTTCTTTGTTCTCCCCCCAGATGATTTCCGTTTTTCTATCTGTTTAACTGTCCATGTCCCTATCATCCATACATAAACCCCTCGGGGAAATGAGGAATCTGTATGTTACGAATCAGAGACCTGCTGTTTGTCATGGATTTCAGCAACTTCTTGTCACACTAAGTAATACCTAGTGTAGCTTCAGAGATCTTTTATCTAAAATTACTCTCCAGGGGAATTAGCAGCTTATTTCATTTTAAAATCTCTTATGCTTTCAGATGCCTTTGCTGTGATTTATGCTAATATCTTTTCATAACTTCGGTCATTCTCATCTGGCAAAGGCCACTCATAACCATACTTCCATCAGTCATCTAACCAGAAACAGACAGTTAAATAACTTCAAATAAAATAGAATTGCAGTTATTCGAATGGATGGCACATATAGATAAAAGTACCCAATCCTTACTTATTATGAGACAATCTTTGAATAACAGCAGAGAATGAAAAAGAGAGGAAGGTTAAATAGGGATAAATATTTTGGTTTTACCTTCAAGCTATGCAGATGAATCTATTGGTAAGACAGAGATTAACCAGTACTGGATAGCAAAAGAATGCAAATGTGAATTGACAGCGGTCTTTAACTGCTAATATAAACAATCATAGCACATGATAGTGTACAGGAATAAGATACATGAGAGCATCCAATGACACAGCCATATGAAATTCCTGCAGAGCAGGGACAAAAGGAGCATTCAGAGATCATACAAAGATACAGCCAAGAGCTAGTGGGTGAGCCCTAAGCTTACCAGGCATCAAAAGCCAAAGGAAGAAAATGTGCCAAGGAAGAAGGAATGAGGAATTGGGACTCATGTGAGATAGGCTGAATGAAGCCTCAGAGAACTCATTTTCAGCAGAGAAGATAGAAATCTGAGCAATCAGATTGGAAACCAGAAAAGAAGAGAAAATGAGTGTGGAAGTTACCTGCTGGCTATTGAGTGATGGGAGGCAAATGGGCCAGTAGAAAATACAGATGGAGAGATGGAAAGTTTTTCCAAGTTGGATGTAGGTGCCCTGTTGGAGTACTGATAAGGAATAGACAACCAGCAACAAGAAAGAAGGGCTGGGGGTACATCTGAGTGAGACAGTTTGAGCTCAGGAGCAGGATGAAGTAAAATAAGTAAATGATGTCATGGTCAGTGACAGAAGGTGTAGGGTGAGAGAAGATGGGATGTGTACATGATGAACACATTTTTCTCTCTGAAGTGAGAAAAGTCTTGGGTTAAAAGAGAGAGAAAAAAAAAAGAGTATAAGCATCAAATATCTGACATGAGCTATGGGCATAGTATTCAAGGATAGTGGAAAAGATTTTTTTTTCTGTTTCTCAAGACTAGAGCATGAATTTGAAGGGGCTCAGCCCCTCAAGGTCCCCAGATGCCCTGCAGTTATTCCATTGTATAAAGAGCAGTAGTGGAATGGGTGCACAGAGTAGCATGAACAAGGACTGAGGCATGGTAGGGTGGGCTGTGCCATCAGATATAGGAACTCAGGATATAATTAATGTAAATGAAAAAGAGTGGATGGTAGAAGAGGGACTGAAGAGCAAAGAACAGTTTTGCATTGCAGAGGAGTCAGGGATATTGATGATAATCAGAGAAGAGCTAGGAATAAGCAACATCAAAGAACATAAATTAGGTATCAGAAATACAACTGCTAGCAGTGCTGCTGTTTGAAAACAGATCAACTGAGAGAAACCAATATTTATGCATTGTAGAGCCTTCTGCAGGGAGAACTGGAGGTCTTCCTGATTTTCTGGCAAGAAAGCATTCTTTTAATGAGGATGAGCTAATGAATAGGGGCTGAGGAATATTTTTCCCTGCTCAGCATTAACAAGATCCATTTATTAGATTCACTAGACAAATCAATCCATTTGGCTGCACGTCACGTACTCTGACTACTGAGTGCCTGTTTTATCTGAGTGCTACACCACCCTTTAGGAGATCTAATAAACAGCCATAACACATGGCACAAGAACCTCCCTTTGGGTAAGTTTTGCTTGAACCATCTGTTCTTGCCATCAGTTCTTGTCTTAGGTTAGGGTATCGTCTTGGATCACTTTCAAACTCTAGTTATTGTGTGGATATGTAGATTCTTGTAATTTTCTACTCAGATCAAGGAGCTAATAAAAGAAAGAAGGAACTGGTTATATATATATAAAACAAGATGAATGTAATCCAATCTAAAATGAGAGTAGAGAGTGATGCACACAAATGCAGCTGCAGGAGATGACATGGGGGTAGGATATTGATAATGGCAGGAAGGTAAAGCCCCATTAAAACCTGCTATATTTAAGCCATGTCTAATACATGGGATCCAGAATGTTAAGCAACCATATTACTTCTTTTTGCAATAAGCAGGAAAAGAAGACAAAAGCCTGAATACCATTTATTTCAGTACTTGCTACTGCGATAAGTAAGCTGTAAAAGCTTGTAAGCTGTAAGCAAGCTGTAAAAATATGATCTGTGCCCCTAAGTCCAGAAACTGAAAACCCTTTTCTCCCAAATAGTGAGGAGAAAGAAAGCATATCTGAAATACCATTTACGATCATTTTCCTGGCAAATTTTATTCTTCATAAATTTTATTCTCTCAAAGTCTGTTTTGGTCACTATTGACTGATATAAATAAGAGCAGCCCCAAGACTCCCCTGAGCAGCCCTATTCAGTGCTGGGTTGCTCTAATGAGCAGCGGTCCCAGGAAGAAGCAGCTCTAAGTGTAGGCACATGCAGAGGAGTAAAGGACTTTAAATCACCTTTCTGTTGGTGTGTGCTTAATGGCTTTGTATATGTTCTGTACAGATGAAAGATTTCACAGTTATGTGATCAGCTCTCCTGATTTCATCACGTATTAAGACAGTTGCTTTTTTTCTTTTCCTTTTTGTTTTTTGGTCTTAAAGTCTTATCTCCTGGATTCAGGGGTAAGAATGTCTGCTTTCATATTTTTTAAAATGTATCTTATGCTTGCAGAGAAAAAAAATGAAATGGTACTTTGCATAGCTCCATGTCTAAAAAGGGAGTACTAAATTAAGCAGTACTGTGTATTATTTTTAGCCCATCTTGCTACTTTGAACTTATAGCATGCTTTCTTAGGCCTGACTGATAATTTCTGAATGTTATAAGTTGACAATAATGCTGAATAACATCTGCAGCCTGTAGCTTATATGCTTCAGTGTAATTTTAATTTTACTATGAAAAGCCTATCTTATTTTTACTGGTAACTGAGTATCTCATTTTGCTCAAATTTCTCTGCATCTAGGAACTCCTAGCAAGCATCTACTCAGTATTAAATATTTTTATCATGTTTTGATAGCTGCTTTTATCTATGAACATCAAAAATATCTTGAGTTCCTGCAGCTGCTTAACTCATCTGGATTTCTCTTGACAGATGGTTCACTACAGCGTGTGTTTTCCTTCTTGGGCTGCTGTTTACAAAAGTACATAGTCTACCTTAGTTTCTATAATACCCAAGGAAATATGTAATACTTAAAAGTAAATTTTGTTACTTCAGATTCTTTCATTGTTAAAAGGCACTTGGAGGCCTGGGTAGTACAATTTAATAGCAGCACTGGAGATCCAAGATCATCTGCTGTAGAGTTTCAGATAAGTTCCAAATAGGAAATGTTAAGGTTTAGGTATCAAAACAGATGGGAGATTTTTCTAGCCATATATAGATGTGTTTCTGAGTTCTGATCTAGCCAGAGTGCTCTTCCATCCAAAGGAGAAATCGTCACCTTTGTGGCTAGCAAGTGCCTGGTGTGGCTGGCTTGTATAGTTAAACCAAAAGAGTGCCTAGATCCAGGCCAGGCATCACCTACACAGAGACGCCTGAGGGAGCCTGTGGGCAAAAATAGAAAGGTTAGAGGTAAAAACAAAGCTGTCCGTGCACACAGACATGAAAAGATCTCAGAGGATTTGCTTCTTAGCTCAGCTGTGAGTGGTCTGTATGGATGTATCTAGCTAATAACACTAACATGACAGAAGAGATGAAGAATGTTTCAAAGATACTTGAATGTTTTACAGAGGTGTCTGAATGTTTTTAGACACAAATTGCAATTGAGATAAGAGTCTAAAGACAACATTTCCTGCACTAGCCTCTGGCTGTGGTTGCACAGCATGAGGTCACTTGTGTCTAGCCTTAGTAAGTGGGATTTTCATATGTCCTCTTGACCTCCAGAGAGCTGCTGAGGACTGGTTTCTACACAAAGTCTCTGTTTTTTAGGACATGACTACTCTGTTACAGAGTGGACATATAAAAATAAAAATACTTCAGAATCAGAAGATGTTTTGGAATATTTAGACCTTCATGATCTACCTCAGTTTCCCAGTGAATCAGTAGCATGGGGAGTCGTGGACTGGTTGCTTTGCCCCTTGTAGATTTTATCAGCCTCTTTAAAAATGAGCACTGCCCAAACATCTTGTTCAGCTGGCAGAAATAGGTGACTCTCCAAATGCCATGTGTAACAGGTAAGGACTTCAACACTGTGAATGGCAGTTATGAACCAGGTGTATTTTAGATAGTGCATGGCTGAATGACATAGCCTGTTTTACCACCTGATTTCCTCCACTGAGGAGTCTGGGTATAATTCTCCTCAGTTTGCTGAAATGCTTGACTGGCCTTCCAGTCTTGGGAGCTGCCTCCTTCCATCTCAGATTGTCTATAGAAAATCCACATGCTTCAAGAAAAGCTAAACAGTGCCAGGTGTATGCAAATATTCTTGGCCTGCCTAGAGCAATAGAGGTACTGATCCTACAGAAATTGGTTAGGAGACAAATTAAATGACTTCATAGTGTGGGACTCCATTTTTCCTTCCCATTTATCATCTGTAATGAAATTTGAAGCACTGTAAAATAAATTGTATTTTTTCTTTTGTCCTTTCGTTTTGGTTTGGTTTAGTTTTTAGAAAATGAATACCTGTAGCTTTATAATATATTTATCCTGACTCTTTGCAAAACTATAGGCTTGAGCTCATATATGAACAAGATGAGAGGTCAGGAGTGACTCCTAACTTACAAAGTTCATTTCCTGTATGAGCTTGATATATAACAAAAAGTTTGTTATTAAAATAAAAAAAGTGCTAAAATTAAGTTGCAATAGACAATCATTTTATATACATAGATTGTATATGTATATAAAGGTAAAGGTTTGTGAGTATAGTAAGTCTCAAAAATGCGTTATCATGGGGAATTATCAGATAGATGTTTGTAAGTGGAGACTGTCACAACTCTTGGGTCAGATCGCTTCAATACATGTAACACCAATCTAGAAGGATTGCTTGGTAAACTGGTTTTATTTGGCTATCATGCTTGCTAGTACAACTGAGTAAAGTATGTGTCTTGGAAGAGGGATAAACAGCAGAGAACACTGTATTCTAGTAAGAGGCACGTACTTCCTGTAAGTAACCAAGACAGTGCTAACTCCCAGTCATTTTGTGTCTCGGGAGATTAACGCAGGCCTTGGCTACAGGGAATACTGAGTAGGAGTGAGAAGATGTCATTGTGTTCATAGATGGTTATAGTGAGACTGCTTCTCATATATAGTGTTTAGTTCATTTGACAACAGTTTTCAAAAGAAAAGGAAAATCACAGAGCTCATAGAGTATGCCAGTGATGCAGAGAATGTAAAAATTGTCTAGAAATGAGAAATTTAAGGAGTTTTGAGCACATCCAATAGAAAATTGGCAGGTATCGGCAGCTAGCTGCCACTTAGACATATAGGACACGACTCATCTTAGTTAACTGGAGCATCTGCATCTAAGCTGTTTGTCAAAGCACCATTTATAGTCCACGCTAACACAACTGATGGAATCAGGGGAGCTTCAGTCTGTGCTCCTGTCTGCCTAACCCTATCTAGGAGCTAAGAGAGGGAGTTTCACATTCATGCTTTTAATGGAATAGGAAGAATTGAAATGTACATCTCTTTTGTAACAGGTGAGTATTCTAATTCTTGATATAAGAGGGCTGGAGCCTTTTTTAAACAGATCCAACAAGGAAGAGAGACACAATTATGAAAATAGAGTGTAGGACAGATACTACATGAAACCTGAGACACCTAACTACCTCTATTCAGCATTTTCAGTGTTTTCTAAGAAGCTAGCAGAACTTAACTTCTTCACCATCAGCAGGCTGGCATCTCAAGACTTACTCCTCAGGTGGCTTGCTCTAGATGTTGCACTTAGGACACAGATGATTACTGTGAAATCCACTGCATGCCATCATGCCTAAGGATGAGGTGGATCGTAACTCAGCATTAAAATAGCCAAGTTCCCTTTGTCAGTCATACCTGAAGATTGCAATCAAGATTATATCACTGTCTTTTGGCTTTTATAAAGGCCATCTTGATAATTTCCCCATTTCATTACACTTTGTATTTTGATCTTTCAGTTGTCATTTTTTTTCCCTACACATCTTCACTCTTGCCATGTTTATCTGAAGGGAAAGAGCAATACTAGTCCTACCTGAGCCTTTCCACTTCTTGCTGTCCCCAGTCTCTCTGGAAAGGCACCTGTCTTCTGCTCTGCAGAAACACAGTACCAAGTATAAGTGTTTTGACGGAGCAAGTAACAAAGTGGAAATTTCTTCAGACAGGCTTATGATGCATTTTCCTGGGAAAACAACATGGCTTAAGGAATTAACTCTGGGTCAGTGCAGCAGGGGTTGTTGCTTTCTGGTTGAATCACAGAGCAATATTTGATGACAAATTACTGTTCCAAAAAATGTCCAAGTGAACAACCATAACAGAGAAAGGAAGTTTTAAATGCAGTAAATTAAATTTTCTTTCTGGCTGTAGGTAAACAGATAACAGTTCTAATATTTGTATTTCATTGCCATTTGTGTTTAGCCTATTTTCCTAAGGAAATAAGAATTACGTGATCATTGTCTCTGTGTGAATTGGTCTCACTCTATCCAACAGGTTCAAATAACTTTCGAACCCACTGCCAGTTTCAAGAACATTTTTGGAGGGTGGGAATCTAAACAATACTTACATTCCCATTATGTCCTGAGAAATAGTGGTTAGATAGGGGAAAATCATCTAAGTCAGTGCCCAGCTGAGAAAGAAGCAGGTAGAAGTCATCCATTATGTATTCTGTTTGACAGCAACCAATTGATCAGTGAATGTGTGTCCCAGCCAGCCCATCAACACACACTACGCAAGATATATTCTGGCTCTGTTTTCTGAAAGGTCATACTTGATGGGGAAGCTAGGGTTATTCTGATGGAGAGAAACATGGGAAACACAGGGCACAAATCCATAGGCAACTGCATCGAACTAGATCGTATTGTTTCTTATTATATTTCATATTTTAGTACCATTTTCAGTGTCTCGGTGTTCATCTAAGGGACTTTAATATTATAAAATGTGGTGACAATCTTCTAAAACCATAATTTTCTAAACCCACCTCTTTAACAAGTCAATTACAATATTGATGAAAACCCAGAAAAAAGCTAGAGGAGTTACTCAGGAATTATGTGAACAAGATTCACTGCAAGGTCTTTTCAGTGCAATTTGATTTCTGGATAGTGATAATAACAAAATAGAAAGAGCATTCTAATCCATTTCCAGTCCAAGTATAATCTAGGTTGATTGAAGAGGAAGGACCATTAGACACAGTTGCTGAAATACAAGGAGTTACCCTAATGGAGCATTCTGGTCCATGGTACAATTCGAACACACAGACCTTGAGGAACTGGAATCCACTTATTCTTTACCAAACCAAAGATATAAGTCATTTGGTAGATTCTCTGTTACATTCATTTTCTTTTTTCCTTGAGGTCTACTTAAATATGGTTCTAGTATAGACCAATATCATTCATCACCAGCAGGAACATTCCTCAATGAATATTCTTTCACATTAACACTGTGGTGTTAGTCACAAATTCTCCATCCTAACACAACTTTGATGACATGTAGATTTGCTGGGTTGGTTGGTGCCAGTCATTACCACTCAGGTAAGATCTTAACATATGTTCAGCTAAAATATAAGAGATTCTTTAAGTATGAAAATAGTATTTTGTGTGTGTGTGTGTGTCTGTGTATATTCACAGAATAATTTAGCTTAGAGGGAACACCTGGAGGTCATCTGTTCCAATACCCTGCTGAAAGCAGGGCCAACTTTGCAATTGCATAAAGTTACCTTTAATATATTTTGGATGCCTGGAGGAGGCATGCAAAAGAGTAATTTTAAATAATAAAAGGAGAAAGGGTTCCTCCTCCAGTATTGCAGGAGCTTAATGTTAGACTATGAGTCACTCTTTGGAGGAGTTTCTCACTACACATAGTATAGGAAAGCTAAATTGACTAGCCTCCCAGGACTAAAATCAGCCCTTGCTATTTCTCAAGGGCATAATACCTCTAAATCACAGTTTATCCAGTTGCCCCACCTGCATGTGTCTGGGCACCATGGTAGGTATATTAAACAATATATATACGTACTCTTAAAATGTACATACTTATGAACCCCCGAAAGAGTCTCACTTCAGTCATTACTGGCATATAAATAATTCTATTAAATATGGCCTTTTCAAGGAGAATTTCCATGTGAGCATTTCTGAAGCCCTGAAATTAATGCTTTTTAGGTTTATTGATCTGTACTACATCACCTAATGGTCTAATCAACAGGTCACCTACAAACTGAAATGTGAATTCAATTGATATACTGCTGTGCTTACATTACAAAATTATTTTATTATGTGCCCAGACCTAGCTATGAAATACTAAGGCATATTCAGCATAAATCTGACTATGGTGGGAATCTTATTACAACTTTGCTTTACAGATTAATAAAAAAGGATTTTTCCTCTCAATAGCTTTTACATATGAATTCATTTGTACTGCTTCTAAGATGGATATATCAGATGACTGTGCTTTCTCTTTCTTTCTTTCTTTCTTTTTTTTTTTTTTTTTCCAAACAGGCAAATGGTTTAACTATGGAATTATCTTTCTTGTTTTAATCTTGGATCTAAATATGTGGAAGAACCAAATATTTTACAAACCTCATGAATATGGTCAATATATCGGTCCAGGACAGAAGATCTATACAGTGAAGGACTCAGAAAGCTTGAAAGACCTTAACAGAACTAAGTTATCTTGGGAGTGGAGATCCAATAACACTAACCCTTTGACCAACCGGACCTATGCCGAAGGAGACATGTTCTTGCACAGCAGATACACAGGCTCTAGCCTTGATGTCAAATGCCTGGCTTTTATTCCAAGTTTGCTGGCTTTTGCTTTGTTTGGTTTCTTCATCTGGTTCTTTGGGCGATTTCAGAAAACTGACCAAGGCATGGAGAATTTAGACAAATCATACACAAGAATGAAACGAAAGTCACCATCAGATATGGGAATGACACGAGAAAATACACAGGTGTTAGTAGAAGAGCCATTAAGTTTTCAAGAACCACATCTTGTATCCATAAAATCAGACTTAAGTGAAATAGTTTTTAATTCTTCTCTCCTAACTTCTGAAAACTTGAACGCACAATTGAATGAACAAGATAGCCCTTTACAGCCAGTACCAGAGTCCTCTGTCCCTAAGAGTAATACTCCGACATAGAGGCAAATACCCAGGAAAATCAGTTTAAATAAGCAGTTGCTATAAGAGTTCAGTTTTACCTTTTGTAAGTTAAGATTTACATAGTGTTTAGAACAAGAAACTCAACCTATACCAAAAGGTGCTCAGCATGCTTTTTCTAGGAATTTTGTTTATTTTTTTTTTATTTATTTGTATTATAGTATGTGCCTACTGTATATCTAACATTCCTTTATAGATTGCTTCCCAAAATTGTACAAGCTATTTATTAATACATTAACTTAACTGTACAATAGTGTATTAGATGATTACTTGCAGGTATAAAATTCTACCGTGGTGGTGCCTTGAGACATTAAACTGTTTTTTAACACAGCATCAGATGTATAGCACAGTTCTTCTAACCTATTTTGCAAAGCTTTTTGTATATGGTTATTTCAAGTATCATTTGATATCTTAACAGAGCTCTGAGATAAGTATAGTTATTCCTTAAGAAGGGTTTCTGTTAGGACATCACAACTTGACTTTGTTATTTACTCATCTGTGGAACCAGTGACTTTAATGACCGGACTGCAGAGAAGCATGTTGATTACCTTTTAATTTTTGCTGGCTAGCTGCCAAACACAAATACAGATTCATTATGCTGTAAACAGTAGAGCGATAATACAGCATGGGTCACTACTTACAAAAATGTGACTTTCTCCATCAGTAATAGCAATTAGGTGATAATGCCTAATTATATTTTTCATAATTAAAGATAAACTGCTCCTTGATTAAAAAGTCTGCCCTTCACCTTTTAGAAACAGAGGTGAAAAAACATGGTTGAAGCAACTTTTTCCATCATCACACCAAACCTATGTAACATCAAAGAGCCAGTGGAGTGATTACAGTAAAGGACACAGAGCCCGTTAAATCCAGTATTTATATGGTTCCGTGCAGATATGGTCTGGATATACATGAAACATACATATGAAACACATCACACATGGGCAGTCTAAATGTGTTGAAGAAATGTTTAGGGGTATTTATTAAAACAGATTTATACTTGAAATGTCTTGTAACCTTTTCTTTCTTCATTCATTATCCATGAGTAAATGTAACCTGGAAGCAGAAACATGGCTGAAGTGTTTATTTTGCTTTTTTGAAGGGGACTTTGGAATGTGAATTCCTCTGCTGTACGATCAAACTATATGCACTAGAGAAATTGCATATCTAAAACATCAGAAAGACTCTGATTTGCCTCTAATTTAGTTCTATAAATTGTTGTTACAAGTTACTAAATAATAAGTCATTTTTAAGTCTGAATTATTTCCCTGTCATTTACTGGTGTTGCTGTATTTTGTCTTTGTGACTTTTTTATCTCCATTGTTTTGATCTATCTGCTTTTAAGTTTTTGGAATGATGAATTTAGCATGCATAATAGAACTATGCATTTATTAACTGTCACTTGAGAGTCAGTTTTAATAAACATCATTCAACAATTGTTTATTATGAGGCAGGAACATATCCTGTTAGTTTTTTTGTTTTTTTTTTTTTTTTAAATTACACATGCATTGTCCTATTTAAAATCATAAATATTTCTGGCACTAGCAAAGACAGACAGTATCACAGTAAAGTCAAAATCAAATATTTTGCTTATGGAACATTTAGTATTTCATCAAGCAAAAGTTCACTTTATAATCAGACTAAATATTTATCCATTAAAAATATGGCTAAAAATAAATCTACTATTAGCTTTTGCCTACTGCAGCCTATACATTTGTTTAGTTGACGATATATAACCAAAGACAAATCATTAATTACTAATGGTAAAACACCACGAGATCCTGCTTGTACGTAAGAGGTGACTATATTGATGCTTGACTTTCAAGCAGAGTTTGATTTTAAAAGTGAGAGTATTTGTTAAGTAGTTACAGAAATAGCTGATTGATTTTGCAGATACATGCTTCTCTGTATGTGTTGGGCACTATAAAGCCAAGTATTGAATATCTCCCATGAACCTATTTCTCTTTTTGTGCATGGGAGTGGTTAAATCCATTAATATGTAGGCAGAAAATGAAAGACTTACTTGAGCCTTACAGCCTGCATGATTACATGACTCTGAGAAAACTGCTATTAAGCAACTGATCTGCAGCTAAAATAATTCTATGACCTCAAATTGAGTTAATGCTTTTAAGGTCATTACAACCCTGCATGAAAGTGAGAAGAACATCAAGTAATCCTAGATCTTGCAGGAGTATTTAAATTAATGGTCAAGCAGAGAGACTGCTTACAACATGAAATCTTAAGAAGTGAAAAGACTCAGTGTAGCTACTCATTATGGTCAACTCATCAATTTAATTAGAGGAGGAAGGAATCCTCAGTTATGTGGGAGTCTCATTTGTAAATAGAGTCATAGATGGGAGAAGGGAAGAGTGTTTTCACTCTCCACTTTCAGTATCCAGTTTGAGAAGCCTGAGATAGGTAGCTAGATTTACCCTGAGACTCTTTACTTCAATTTAGCTCTAGTCTGGTCCTGTAAACTGATTGCCCAATAGTGGCTGAAGTATGTTTCAGCCGAATCTCATTCATGTGCACAGACCACACAATTTGAACCGGGTTCAAATAAGTAAGTGGTAAGAGTAAGTGGCTGCAATCTAAACCGCACTCCTGTGCTGAGCTACTAATGCAGATTCATCCTCGGTCTTCTTCTGAAGTAACTTGTCTTCTGCCATGGACTGTAGAAGGGCCCATGTGAGACTGGGTGGCTACGAGGCCTAAAATTTGTTACCTGAAACGGAAATATTCCTCCCACAAGCACATTTATTGTTTTCAAGTGTTGTTCATTATTAATATTCTGAAATGTTTCATTAACTCAAAACTCTCTGAAATCCTTTCTTATCTAGTACCCACCACTATGACTTTGATATGGTTGGTTGTCCTTTTCCTGAAAGTCTAACAGAAGTTTTTTTAGTCTTTTTTTTCTTTTCGTAAAGAAGTTGAGCAACTTCTCATGGAAGGAAAGAAACTTGAGGAAATGTTAAGTTTTCTCACGTCACACACATCTCCATTCTGCCCTCTATAATAAGCCACCCAGCAGTTACCATCAATGCAGGGCTGGTCTGTGTATGCTTTGTCAGAGACTGGATTTGGTATGATAGCTCTTATTTTACCACAGATACTCTGTATAGTGATGGATGACAGATACTGCTTAAAGAGCATGTGTAGAAGAGACATCTCTGGGCTAAGCACATAAGATTTATGAGCCCACAGGTGCCTATAAATTACTTCAGCATCCTCAACAATTACCTCTGATGAGATGGAAATGACATAGGGCAAATAGAAGGTAAGAATATTTGTAGAAAGTACCTTAAATACAATCTTCTTGTGTACGAAAGCATTTATGTCTAAAATCCAATTGTATAAGATGTGTATGTACATTTGGAGTCCAGGAATTAGTTGATTGTCTTGGTGAAACTGCTGATTCTCTCAAGCAGATAATTCACTACTACCCTCTTTATTCTGTGTTGCTCCATGAATGTTATTTACTCCAGGCTGTTTCATCTCCTCTGCCTCCATTTCTGTTGCCTAGAAAATACAAAACCAAAAAAGGAACATTTCATGGCACTATCTGCTTCCCCAAAATTCATTTTGTCTAATCTATTCAAAAAGTAAATTTATTCTGTTTTAAAGATTTCTGTCCTCTCCAGCTAGTACCATCATACGCTGGGCTACTACGCAATATTACAGTATGTGGTAAGTAATTGCTTTTCCTGCAGTGAATAACTTCCATCGCAACAACTACCTGAAAACAAAGAACAGACACCTCTCAAAGACTGGAAAGACAGCAATTCAGATACCTACTAGACTGGCAAGCTCATTTTCCCACAAGTGCACAGGTTATGACTAAATAAAAGATGTAACAGATTTTTAATACACTGCCCTTAATTTTAACAACCTACTAGGAGGGGCTCAGTGGGAGACAACTTTTTATCTTAGGCCATAAAGTTGAAGTGGTTATGGTCCTGCAAGAAGAGTGTTTCAGCTTTTTAGGTTGCATTTAAAAGTAACCAGCTTAAGCTTTGAGCAGATTGCAAGAACCATAAAAATCGGACATACCAAACTGTGAATAAGACCATAAAGCCGATTCACTTGTAGCTGCCTAGTGCAGGATATAGACCAAGCACATGTTTATTAGATGTTTGAGTGACCCTGACTGTGGATAGTGACATGTAGAGGTTCAAACTGCATTTATTAACAAACAGTTGCAGTTGCTTTATTGACCAAGATGCTGCTGCACACACCAGGCATACCAGCTCTTCTACCATGCAGTCCCACTCCTGTCCATCTGTTCTAAGACTCAAATGACAAAGGGGTTGTTTGTCTTCATTCCTATATGCATTCAAAACTGTCCTGACCACGATGTGGCATGTCACTGGGATACCAAATACACAAACTCCAAGTTGGACAGCCAAGGACAAGCAAAAGGCAGAAGTCTGGTCTGTGAGCTGCACAGCCTCGAGGTGAGGAAGAATGCATTATGTGACCATTTCAGAGGTAAATCAATATAAATGAAAGTCCTGTTTCATAGGAAAACTGGGGGACAAATGGAGAGACAGCAAATCACTGTAAATCCTATCCGTCCAGAACAGAAGAGCAAGTCCTTCCTCCCTAATGCTCACAGTTCTCAGCTTCCAGATGACTTCTGGGTGAGTAGGTCTGCTGGGTGACTAGGTTTTAACACCATCTTATTTCCCTCCTATCAATTCCTCTGCATGGGGGATGCCAGCAGCTTTTCACTTTGGGGAAGGGGTAATTTTCTGAAGAAGAAGCAGGGAAAAAACTTATGAAGGAGAAACTCCATGAGGTTTGTAGTTTCCCCGGCAAACTCCTTACTGGAGAGAGGAAAAGCATGAACCCAGCTGCTTTGCAAAGAGCAATCTAGTAGCATCAAATCCTTTCAGAAATGCGTGTTACAACCACAGCACAGTCACAAAGATGCCTCTAATCTCTGCTTTTCCTTTGATGTCTGGCAATTGGGGTCTGCAGAAGGGCAGCTTATCTGATTCCTGCAGGCAGGTTATAGACCCAGGTCTCATGCTGCTTTGTGACTTCTGGAGCACTTCTCTGCATATTGAATTCCTTCTCCTCTTCCTTTTTTTTTTTTTTCTTCCTCAAGCCCCATTCTTCTGTTTTTATTTCCAAGCAATTTTTATTGTTGGTGACCTAAACTGCAAATTGCCCACCAAAGACCCATAATTGTTGTTATTGATATAGTACCATCTGTACACAGGCTCTGCCCAGCAAAGGAAATTCTGCCAAAGAAGTAACAGGTAACTTTCCTAAGGCTCTGTTCCAGTCTAGGAACAGATCTAGCATGAAAATGGTTCATTGCAATACTGTATGCTATGTACAGAAAGGTGTTTGGTCCATCTAACTAGGTCCCTCCATGGATCATTACCAAGGAATATTTACAGATGGTTATCTTTATGACTGGGTGTATTAATTCAAGAAGATGCATAACTGTGTATCTTCTTTAAAACAACCAGAGCCCTGTCTCTTCTGTTGCAAGTTGCCTTGCTCTCAGCTACATTTGAAGGAGACATGGGACACATGAACATAATAGGTGTTTTCCTCAGGTTTGCCTTCATTATGTCTCTTCAGTTCCCAAGGAAAAAGGGCTTTCAGCCTGCTCATTCACAAAGCCCCAGTGTGCCCTGCCCTGCCTGACATAGCTTCAGTGATGGGGATTTTAAGAAAGTGTGGGCTCCTTTCTTCTTTTCAGACAGACAAGTACTGTTGCTGTGACTGGCTGTGGTGGAACTCCTATTATCATGGAAATGAGAAAGTCAAGCAGAAAGCAGTCATAATAGTTAAAATTGAAATGCATTATTTGTTTCTAAAAAGTCAATATTGACAGCTTCTTTGCTCCCTCCTTTTTGCCACCTTTCAAAGACAGTTTGAAATGGATCTGAACGTTCTTATTTCCTCAGTTGTCAACTTATTTTTTTCATTGTTTCTTTTTCCCATAGGATCCTTTCCCCCCATTTTCCACTATTTAAATCTCTTTGATTCTTAGTATCCTCAAAATTATCCACAGTTCCATTCAGGATCCTCCTTTCCTTTCTGCTTATCTCCCCTTCACTTTCACAGGTTCACAAGATAATTCAGGTTGATAGGTGTCTCTAGGCAAGCTATTGCACAAAGTGGGGTCAGCTCTGAGCTCAAACCAGGTTGCTCAGGGCTTTATCTTTGCAAGTCTTGAAAATATCCGATGATGGAGACTTCATGACCTCCCTGGGCAGCCTGTTGCAAACTCTTTTCGGTATTGCTGTATAAATGTTGCCACTGGTAGAAAGAGGAGATTCCCAGTAATAGTAAGTGAGAATGAACAAACTATGTATAAAGCATGACAAGTGACATTGTGCAAAGCCAAAACTATTAAGATGTGAGCAAAGTTCTGATCAGGTACCCTCTGCTCTGTGGGAGAGAATCTACACCAGCTCTCACTAGGCACTTCATAGGCATAACTGAGAGCAGAAAATGGCATGCAAGCATTGAAAAAAATCAAGCCACTTTCTTTGTGATGCTGAAGTTAATTGTAATTGTATTTCGTACTGATATAACTGGTATCTGTTTATTGCCTGGTACTGTATTTGCATATTGAAAAAGTCAATTATCTCTTCAATTTGCAACCCTTGGCTCATGTAATCAATTACCCTGATTGAATGATTAAAACTGCTCATGAAAGAGTCATACTTTATTATATTTTGTCTACAAGAACCAATAGCACCCATTAATAGAATGGGCTATTCCATTTTTGTAAGACCTGTTTGGAGTGGTCAGTAGGAAACAAATTGGATAGCTGAACTTATGCATTGCCCAGGTCGTTACTCTATACAGCCAGACTATAATCAGTATTAACCGAAGAATCATTTAGATTAACTAAAGGAAAAGACTTCTTTCTTTTCAGATCTCCATTCATATTGACTTTCCATTACTGGCCTTGTGTCTGAATGTACACACAAGGGTTTAAGACATGATCTCTGAAAGGAAAAACAGATTAGAAACCAATACTTACATGTAATGTGGATGAAGTCTAGGCAGGTCAGGGGGTTGTTTTGTTTTAGTTAAGGTCTGTCTAGTGAGACTAAGGAGCCCTTCCCTCCCAGGAAGTCTAGCAGAGGCAATCAGAAGAAAGCTGGCCCCGTTCAAGTTCTTGTCTGGGAGGGTGGCAGATTACTTATAGAAATGTGAAAGGGAGACAGACAACTATGTAGAAAAGCAGAAGTTTTAAGCATTGAAGGAGAGGATGGAGATACAAAGATCAAACAAATCAGTACGATTTAATCTACATTTGTGTCTTAAAGCAGTAGCTTAAAGCAGGAAAGAGACTGTAATTTTAAAGGATAGAAAGACAAAGGCAAACAAGTTGGGTAATCAGAGACTCTTATTTAAAAAGAGCTTTTAAAAAGTATTGATGCACTCTTCCTCCCTTTAAATAGAGAAAAATGTTGATGCTGACTGCTTCTGAGACACTGTGTGTCTCATTGGCCTTTCTTTGGGAGGTGTAAGGGGACGTGAAAGGAGTTAATGTCCTACGAATGGCTACTAAGTCTTTTGGACAACAAAGTCTTTTGGACAATGAAACAGATACTCAAACATGGTCACAGTTTCACTATTTAATCATTCATAAAATCATTTGCTGAAAGCAGGTATAGCTTGAGCCAACAGCAGCTACCATTAGTACATTCCAGAACTGCTGGGGCTCCAGCTGCTCCAGATGTTTGAAGACCTTTGTGAGGTTCATTCCCTGTTGGCTATGGCAGCCTTGCCAGGTAACACTGCTGAGGATGCAGGTGTGGCTTAACTCCTGCGTCATCCAGCAGTAACACAAACCTGCTCCCACAAGTACAGAAGTGTAACAATTTCCAGTAACCATTGTTTCTATGTTTCTATGGTTACTAGAAAGATAAAAAATTCTAATTTTGTTTCATGAAACTACACAAAAATGGAGCATTCTCCAAAATCTGTGCAAGGTTAAAATTAAAATGTAAGCAGACAAAATAGACATTCATGTGTCCCATCTCTTTATTCTCTTTCCAACCTCTCCATCACTTCTGACCTGCACAAATCCCACCAGCTTCACAGCAAGGCTAACCCTCAGAAATAATCCCAAAGGGTGCAGAGATCAAACTCTTCCCTATGGGGTTCTGGCGAGACTCCAGGCATGGTTCATTCAAAAAGAAAAAAAAAATATTAATTCAAAAGACTAAAGAGCTCATTATTTATATAAATACAGCTAAAGCATATGAGGCAGAAGTCAACAGTAACATCCTGCTCCATTTTCACAGTAAGTCTCCTCATGAGAGCCAATGTTTGTTGAACCTATCAACTACAGGTATACTTAGTGTGCAGTATTTATTGAAACCTCCAGTGAAATGTGTGGTATTGCACCTAAAAAAGTGTTTTGTTTTTTAAGTTTTCAAGCCCAAGTGATACCTATGTCATATAAGAGAGGATGATGATCTGTCCTTAGTTAGTAAGGTGTCTGTGCTAGCAGGTTCTTGAAATTCATGCAGGGTCATCAATGTCCCCGTGAGATATGTGGCTATTTTTGGTCACTGCACCTGAACAGTTACTCTTGCTGCTCTGAAGAGTCTTAGCAAAGACACAGCATAATACTGGTCTGACTAGACTTCAGAGGCATCTAGTTTGGGTGTATTTTAGTGCCTTGCAAAAGGCACATGAAGGAATAAATACAGACGGCCCAAATGTGACTCCTGGTGTTTTTATGACTCCAAAATTACTATACAAAAATCTCCACTGACTCTTTGGAGAAGTGAACTAGGCATTTGACGAGACCTTTCCTAGAGACCTCTGTACTCCATCTTCTGCAGTGTGTTGGAAACATATACTGAAACTACCCACTCATGGTATTGCTTTTGTTACTATTTATAACAGAGTAGCATGAAAGTGCCTTAGAGAAATGAAACTATAAAGACAGGAAAGGAAGCGCATGAAGAATTTGCAATACAGAAGACATGCAAAAGGTAGAAAAGAAAATTAAAATGAAGAGTTGTGTTTCCAGAGCTGAGTTCCCAGAATTCAGGTATCCCACAAGTATGCTTGTCTGTTGTATCATGCCTATATTATTAAGACCTTGGCCTCTGTGGGTTGTTGATATCTTCATGTGAGGTTCGCACACACATATGCACAGACACTGCACAAAATATCTCAGGAACAGGATTAAGCACATTTCACCCTGGTATATATTCCATCTGGAGAAATGCAGTTTCTGAAACCAGAAGGCAGTTTTGCTAGCATCAGATACCCATTGCCTCCTGCCATCAGAAAGCCTGCAGGGTGACCGTAATGAGGAGTGGAAATACCTCACTTCTTCCTCAACTGCCTTCCTGAGCTTGCTGATCTCAGTCTGTCTTCAGACATCATGAGTCAGGAAAATAGACTTCCACGGTGCTTCAAATCTCAGCAAGTAGCGTGCAAGGAAGTTACAAAGCTGCTCTTTTATCCCCCCAAATGTTGACATCCTATTGTTTCTTTGCAAATGATATTTTGCAAAAAGGAAGTAGTTAAATTCCTTTTCATAGTGTATGCAAGGACTGCCAGTGTTTATGTGATGGCAACTTCAGGACTGGTTGTGGTTTTCCTTCAGCTGTATCAAGTGTCACTGTGAAGCAATGCTGGAAGTTCAAAAGACAAGCCATGAAAAATACTCTTCTAACATATTGCTATCATGTATGTTGTGAGTGCATTAATTTTTGCCAGAAAAATAAAGCTGGGAGACCTGGAAAACAAAAACTTGTAATGGGATTTTGCACATAGCGTCCTGATTTACGGTCTCGATTGAGACATGGAAGGGCCCTGACAGTGTCGTTGTGATAAATACTATTTTTAGGGACAAGATGAGGGGAAACATTAGCCTGATGTGAGCAGCAGAAGTGCCATGCTATGTCTCAGTCTGCACACACCCAGGCTGCGGTGTTTTGCCATCCAAAGTCAATCTGTCCATGCACAGGGAATGGCAAAAGGTGTGCAAAGTGCTCTTGCTAAGGGTGGGTGAGTCCTGCCAGGAGGCTGCTGCAAGAGCCCCACTGTGGGACTGAGGTTGTGCCAAGGGGAGATGGAGCCCCAGAGCCCTGCGCGTGCCCCCCAGAGAGCCTGGGGATGTGCTGGGAGCCCACAGGGGGCACAGCAGCGCAGCTCTCCCTGGGTGGCACCCAGTGGGCAAGGCACAGCAGCAGCCTGCCCCGGGGAAGCACCGCTCAGCTTACATTGCTTAATGCAAATCAGGATTGGAGTGATTTATTCAGTTAGCAGTACCTAATTAACCAATCACCAATTAAGCAATCAGTGAACTATACATTCAGGCACAATATCAGCAATACGTCAGATAAACCACAATACTAGACACTAGAAAGAGATGCTAACAAACACCAACAAATGCCTAAGCACCCTCCTAATCTCCAGACCCTATGCTTAGCCACACAGACACATACACACACACGTGGTTGCAGCATGGGCTGCACACACATCATGTCTCCAGAAATGCCCTTTTCTGCAGCCTGTCCAGGTCCCCCTGCATGGCAGCATGATCACGGGTCCATGGTGTCATCTGCAGCTGACTGAGGGGCAGAGCTGGCGGGTGATTTTTGCCTCTCATTGCAGGGGCAATGCTGGGCAACAGTTGTTGAAATAGTTGCAGTCATAATGCCAGCTCCCATGACTTTTCCCTCTCTGCCCAACACCCTTCCAGCAGCATCCCTGACACTGAGTGGTCGTGGGGTGGGTTTGTGCTGGTCCTGCCAGGGTAGGTGATGGGTCCCAGAACAGACCAAGGCAGAAGGGGCAGCAGGAGTCATGACATGCTGATACTTGCCTGGTCCTGTCCTTCCCAATATGCCTGTCAGCTTCCTTCATCATTCACTGCATGTAGGAAGCCCTAAGGCACCTAATGGTCTTCAGAGGGCTACAGCCTTCCTATAATAATTCTCCATTCATACATTGAGAGCTTCAGCCCAGCTCTTCCTTCCTGAACAGCCCTATTGCCTCACAAAATCTTGGAAGCGGCTTCCTAGCTGTGTGTGCTGCCCTTGCTCTGCCTCAGCAGCCTCAGGTCTTGCATGTCCCTTGCTGCCAGGCTGTCCCCTCACCCCAAGGGTCTCCCAGGCCCCCCAGCTGCCCACCCTGCCATGCCAGCAGCTGAGAGCAGCTCCCACAAGTCCCTCTGTGGCCTGTATGATGAGTGGCAAGGCAAAGCACAGTGAGTTACTGTTCTGGTCACAGGGTGATCCCTAAAACCACATGCTCAATCTTGTAAAGCAACAGATGAGGCTGCTCAAACCTCCCCCAGGCCCTGCCTTTAACCTAGAGAACAGTATTCCTCTCTACACAGAACGTGAGTTGGCTGAATTATCAAAGTCCTTCTGAGCATCTGTGCAAAGAATGCACACATGCACATGTAAACATTATCACCTTTAACCATCTGCACACATATTTAGAGGGAGGCCACAAAGTGGTTAGAATAACTATGTTCTAGCTGTCTTGATGATCTTTGACTGACCATCACAGTTTAGGTAGACCGGCAAAAAAGCACCTCCTATGTGGTGAAGGTTGCACAAGGCTTAGATTTCAGAGCAAGAGAATAAACTCCCTCATCTCCCATCCTGAATCTAAAAGCACTCCCTGCGTATCATTCTTGAACTCTTATGATGCACCTTGAATTACAAACAAACAAACAAACAAAAAATGGTGTATGGGACAAAGCCTCAAGATAAAGATGACAAAACATATTAAATGTGTCATTTTAATGGTAAAAGGAGAAAGCTGAGATCTAAAAGTTTATGAACACTCAGTAGCAGGCTGTTACAGCCCTGGATCAGAACAGGGCAGCTTTCTGTGTCCCCAGCTCAGATAGTTTGTTCCCCTTACCGTGTCTTTCACATGTCCCCAGTGGTTACCACTGATTCCTTGCAACAGTGAATATCTCTCCTCTTTAGCTAAGACAATCTTGCAGCTGCGGCAAGTCCCTTGAACAGAATAGGAGATGCAGCCAACTTTGCTGGTGAATGTGGAGGGAACCTCTGGAGGAAGGCTGAAGTGGAAATCAAAGGTGTAGGTCCCAGATTCCAGCCAGCCATCTGAAAACCAAACAATGTACTGTTATCAGAAACATTTTAAACATTTAGGATGCTTGTACCTTCCAGAAACTTTGACTTTTGTGCCAGAATTCAAGGTGTCCTTACTATGTGGTATTTCACCCGAAGTGCCCTGTGTGGAGTGTGCATCGCCTCCGCAGGTCAGCTGCTGGATGTATGGGCCAAGCAGTAGGCAAGCTTGAGAACTGCTAATCTGCCCCATCCTAACACAAGGTCAGGGAACCTGTAACTCCTAGCAAAATATTTAGGATCTTCACTTATCAAAATGGACTGCCATGGACTTTTAACTGCAAATAAGCGCTAGTAGGCTTTTAGGGAGTAAAATAGTGTCATAACTCTCATTTTTCTTTTATCGTTGTCTAAAATGTCTGTGCATATGATCTGAACTATGAAACATATGATTGTTTCACCCATGCAAAAGACCCCATCCACAATAAAAGTAATATTTGGCACCTTTCCTGCACAACTGTGAGACAAGAAAACTACATCCATTTGTTCTAATGTCTTTGCTTCTGTGCCTCTTAATCAAATTAAGCTTTGTGTGGGTGGTGTTCCGCTGGCTGTAAGGAAAGACTGTCCCACCTATGCAAGGTTAAGTTTGGTCCCTCTTGGCCAGATAAGAGCACCTCTTAACTGTTTTCTTCATCCAAGACTTATTTTGTTTAAACACATGTATCTGCTGGCAGTTTTATTGTCCAGACTTATGCTTTTGTTTCTCCTAACAGCTTGTGCCAAAAATTCTCTTTGAACAATAGTATTAGGGGATGTGAGACTGCTAGAATTTTGTCCTGCTGACTGCATCCTTTTGCAGATGAATTCAACAATGCCTCAAGTTTTAATAATCTCAACTGGATATTCTTGCTGGCAGAAGAGCCTGGATATTGTTCCCTCACAGCATGGAGGTTCTACCAGATGGCATAACAGCATTTTCAATCAATCAGAGTTATAACTCAGAAGAAAAAAAAATGCCTAAAACAACCTGAAATGGAGGAAAAGAAAATTCATCAACCTGTTAGATAACTGCAATATAAGAAAGTCATGTTCTCTATTCTGACAGTTTGTAGAAACCTGATATTCCCAGGGCCTTATCTCACTTATACCATGTTCCCTTTAAGTTATTTTAGCAATGTTCTTGTTTTGGTAGAAGGAGGGACTTTGAAGTGAGAGCAAATCTGCAATTTAACCTTGAAAGAAATCCATGTTCCCCTCCTGGAATGATCTGCAGTCAGGCCCTGTTGTGAGTAGTCTGTTCTGCAGGCCCAGCACAGTGTGTGGATTCACTGAAAGAGTTCACATTTCTCAATCTCTGCTGCAGGTATGGACTGAGAGCCTGGCTTTGTGTGCAGAGCTGAACTTTCTGCACAGACCCTCATACTCAAAGGGACGGTGGCCTTAAGCAATGTCCCTGAATTTATCTTGGAAGTAAAAGTGCACTTACCTTCCCTGGCTCCCCATGGCTTGTAGACATGAACCCCATTACACAAGAGCACCTGATGTCTATGTGGGCTCTGAAAAATTCATTCCCCTGAAACTATGTGACAGAACTAATTCCACTGTAGAAATTTTCCTGGCAGCTACAGAAGTGGGAAGGTGCTCCCAAGAGCTAGCTCCCTGGAGGCACCCAGGGATACCACACATCTTGGTGTTCAGCAAAACCTGAGGTCATACTGGGAAGTATAAGACAATTCCAGGTCATAGAATCATAGAATCATTTATGTTGGAAAAGACCTCTAAGATCAGCCAGTCCAACCTTTAACCTAACACTGCCAAGTCCACCATTAAACCATGTCACTAAGCTCTGCATTTATACATTTTTTGAAGACCTCCAGGGATGGTGACTCAACCACTTCCCTGGGCAGCCTGTGCCAATACTTTACAACCCTCTCAGTGAAGAAATTTTTCCTAATATCCAACCTGAACCTCCCCTGGCACTACTTAAGCCCATTTCCTCTTGTCTTACCACTTGTTGCCTGGGAGAAGAGACCAATCCCCACCCCGCTACAGCCTCCTTTAAGGTAATTGTAAAGCGCGATAAGGTCTCCCCTGAGCCACCTTTTCTCCAGGCTAAACAACCCCAGCTCCCTCACAGGACTTGTTCTCCAGACCCCTCACCAGCTTTGTTGCCCTTCTCTGGACTCTCTCAAGCACCTCGACGTCCTTCCTGTAGTGAGGGGCCCAAAACTGAACACAGGACTCGAGGTGCGGCCTCACCAGTGCCGAGTACAGGGGGACAATCACTTCCCTAGTCCTGCTGGCCACACTGTTCCTGATACAAGCCAGGATGCTGTTGGCCTTCTTGGCCACCTGAGCACACTGCTGGCTCATATTCAGCCGACTATCAACCAATACTCCCAGGTCCTTCTCTGCCAGGCAGCTTTCCAGCCACTCATCCCCCAGCCTGTAGCGCTGCTTGGGGTTGTTGTGCCCCAAGTGCAGGACCCAGCACTTGGCCTTGTTGAACTTCATACAGTTGGCCTCAGCCCATCGGTCCAGCCAATCCAGATCTTCCTGCAGAGCCTTCCTACCCTCAGGCAGATCAACACGTGTGCCTAACTTGGTGTCATCTGCAGACTTTCTGAGGGTGCACTCAATCCCCTCATCCAGATCATTGATAGAGATATTGAAGAGAACTAGCCCCTTGTAATTTATTGTGTTACCTAATTCAAAAAGAGCTCCATATTGTGTTTACTGGTCAGGAGGATGATGGTTGTGGCTGTGGGGAAAGTGTGAACATGCTACTGGTAGGAATGACTTGGGGGGTGATCTTTCTATGAAGGAAAGAAGGAATTTCCTGGGGTGTGACTGACCATGCACAGCTGTGCTTGAAGCACTTCAAAATGTCTGTAGCATTGCTAAGCTCCTGGTTCTTGTTTGCTGTGACCGGAGGTTTCTGTTGGTGATGAGGATGGTTATCCCCGGTAACACTGAAACATCTTTTTCTTTTCTGGATCTAATTATCCTAGAACTGCTACCAGTCTTATTCAATGGTTACCGCGAGTCAGCTCCCTAAACAGTCTTTATCTCACAAGGAGACAATACTGAGTTCCTTGAGAAGTGGCAGGGTTTACCAGGGTTAAAAAGAAATGTGTCAGTAGGCACCTGGAGCCATGTATATACGTTTCTTACACAGACATCAGCTGTGACCCAAGTAGGGTATGTGGTAAGATCAAATACCAGGTAGTAATATGCTATCAAGAGCATATTAGCAGCTGAGTGTCAAAAGCTGACACAGGCAGCAATCTGTTCTAACATACATTCCTCCTATGCCAACAGCAGCAGGGGGCACAGGGTATTCAGGGTAAGAAGGGTCAGGTCTGTATGTTCTTTCATGTTTTAAAAAGGCTTTCTTGGACTTGTTAGAGCACTTCTGTAGAGATGCAATCAATGTTGGGAAAAGGAGCAAAAAGACTGAGCTACAGTAGTAAAAATCTGTTATCAAACTGTACTGCCTTGGCAAGTCTTGATGAATGTGGGTGCTCAGCTCTTGTGAAAACAGGAACACACATACAGGTGACAGAATATGGATTCAAGAGTATATTTAAGCAACAGCAATTTGAACTTTAGCTGAGAAGATCCAAAACTGAGATTCTTTACAGGTACTTGTTCTTATAATGACAAAAATGATTTTTCCAACACTCAGCCTTTCTCCCTCTTTCCTGCCAGAGTTGTAACATCTGGTAGCACACAGGAAGAGCCAACATGCTGCAGTAGGTCAAGGCTGAGTCAAGTGAATGTGTAAGGGCAAAATGACCTTTCGAAGGAAGTAGAGCCTTTAAGTCTGAGAGGAAATGAAGCCTGATTGCTGCAGGTCGTAGTTCAAATGCACAGTTTCATTGTATTGGCACAGTCTAACTTCAGTACTAAACTTTTCTAGGGCAGTGAACTTCAGCCAATGATCTGTAGACTAAATCTTCAGGACTCCCAACAGACCCCCAAAAAGGGGTTGCTGAGGAAGGGGAATGCACCTCCTAGGAGGCTTCCATTTGCTTTATGTGTTCCCTGGAATAATACACTGGTCTGCAAGGAAAAGTGTCTTTGGTGGTCATTATATCCCACTGATTTTACTCTTTTTAATAAACATGTAAGGTTTAATGATTAGCTCTGCATTTACATGTGTGCATTTTAGGGTGTATGATATGTGAAGGGAAGGTGCAAAAAAGATAGAACCAGGCTCTTTTCAGTGGTGCCCAGTCCCAGGACAAGAGGCAATAGGTACAAACTGAAACACACAAGGTTCTGTCTAAACACCAGGAAACACTTTACTGTGCGGGTGATGGAGCACTGGAACAGGTTGCCCAGAGAGGTTGTGGAGTCTCCATTCCTGGAGATCTTCAAAAGCTGTCTAGGTCCTAGGCAACCAGCTCTGGGTGTCCCTGCTTGAGCAGGAAGGCTGGACAAGAGGACTCCCAGAGGCCCCTTCCAACCTCAGCCATTCTGTAATTCAGTGAAATAACCACACTTGTGCAGGTGTTTTCAGTGTATGTCTCTCTTTTTTGTTGTTTTTGTTTTTCCTCTCAGTAACGATACAGCAGTAAGTCTAACAAAGCCTTCACTATAGTTGCAAATATAACAGAGTTGAATATAACAGAGTTGAATACCCAGTGGATACTTTGTGGCATGTAAGTCGACGAAAACAAAGTAAGCCTTCTAGATGAGCAAAGAGTGTTTCAGTGATGTGCTTGTGACTAAAGATTTCCTACCTGCTGCTAGACAGGGTCTGATGGCTTTCTGGGCAACAAATGTTCACTTCACAAATACAGCCACCAACTTGGGGCTGGGAATGGGGAGACTTCTGACGCTCTGACACTCTCAAGTACTACTTCCCATACCAGAATGTTTCTGTTCATTGGGCAGCCCCAGTTGCCACATGACATAGTGAAAAGCAGGATGCCATAGAAACAGAGCACATGGCTATTGGCAAAAGCAAGACTTCCTCCCACTGGAAAAGGTCTGATCCCATCTTCCCTAGCCCAATGCTAGGTTGCTGCTAGGTGTTGCCTTATTCCAGCATCTTACCCACTATGTGGAAATTTCTTTGCTTTGGAGATGTAGGCAGCCTCGTTGGTGCCATAGTCCAGTTCCGGACTGCTCTCCTCATGCCCGCTCAGGTAGTCTCTTTCCACAAACTCTACCTTCACAATAGGGTCCACAAGGGTACTCCTGACGTTCAGAACCAGTTGGCCACCTATGCTGGAGCCAGCCAAATACACCTCAATCTCAGGCAGCACCAGGTTAATTGCTTTCACTGTTGACGTAAGGGAAGAGTGGGAGTTGGGTGCTGCCAGGGCCGTGAGGTTGGATAGGGAGGTCATCTTACCCGACTCCCCCTGTGATGCTGGGGTTTTTGAGGTCATGGCATCAGGAATGAGTTCTGGGTGCCTCACGGCAGAGGGCTCAGCTCCCTGGGCTACGCCAGCCTGAAGGGGATTCAAGGCACTTATCCATTTATTAGCAGCACCTCACTAACTGGCAAGCAGTCAACTACACATTTAGGATCAGTATTGGTGATACAGCAGATAAACTGTAATTCAAGACTCTTAGCCAAAGATTGATAAATAACCAGAAATTTCTAAGTGACCTTCCATGGCTAATCTCCAAAGCTTCTACTCACACACAACCATGTGCACATGAATGGTTATGTTCAACCCTTCCTCTCCCCTGGAAGTGCTGGTTCCCCAACTCACACATCCCTCCACCCACCATGAGTGAGAGCATGTCCCATGAGCTCCCTACCACATCAGCCATTGTTACCCAGGCACGCTACCAAGAGGAAGCCGTGCGAACTCCTCCACAGCAAACTATTAGTGGTGAGTAATAGATGTGGCTGATATTGCCAACATAAGTGGTGGCCAGAGGACTACAGCAATTGCTAGTGAGATCTGAGGACAGCAGAACAGGTGAGCAGTCACCACACCATCCCTCTGGGTAGTGAGGTCCTGCAGGTCTGGCTGAGGCCAGTAAGCTCCTGTTCAGCTATGCAGGGCACTTGGTAAGATCTTATTGAAGTGTAGGAGCCTTTGGTGAACTTAGCTAAAGGCAAGGGACCGAGATGAACCTCAGCACATTTTGTCTCCTGAACATCTTTTTGTCACATTACAGCAATTCCAGGAAGCTGAAGCTTCCAAAAACAACAACAACAAAAAGTACCACCAGCAACAACAACAAAACTGTAAGGCTGACTTGAGACAGTCCTCAGATGTTGTTGGACACTCGGAACAAATGGGTGCACCATGCTCTGGCCAGGTTTATGTAGGAAAGGAAGAAAAATGATGCAGCATGGGAGATCAGAGAGAGTTCTTCAGCCAGGGGAGCAGGGAATAAGACAGTCACTGCAAGGACTGCAGTGAGGATCACATCCACCACTGATGCCAGCAGACCTCTGTGAGCCACCAACAAGCTGTGAGCCCAGAGTGAAAGCACTGTCTCCTGTTCTGCAGAACCTGATTCCAGGGGCAATGTTCTCAGCTGCAGGTTGAGGATATGGGCACACATTGAGAAAAGCTGAAAATTAGCTGATCAAGACAGCCAACAGTCTAGGAAACAAGCCACAGCAGCTGAACTTCAAGCTTTTCCTTCTATATACCAATTAGTCACTTGCTCCAGCACTGTCAGGATTCTCCCTCTCAGCCTGTGCACCTTATCCTTTCTTACATTGTTTTCATTATTTTTTTTCTTTTTTTTTTTTTTAAAGGAAAAAAAAACATTGAATTTGCATGCTGACTGCAGACAGTCAGTCTCAATTCTTGGCTGCTGCATCTCATTCTGTGAGCTTCTGCTTATCTTGCCTAGTTAAAAAAATAAACTCCTCGGGAGAGGAACTGTTCAGTGCCCTGGGTTGTAGTGAGATGGAACAGTTTCTCAATGGGGTACAGAATTACCGATAACAAAAATATCCTTTTTATTATTTACATTTGGCAGTTTTCATCAGTCTTCACTTTGTGCACAAGTTGCGTGGTTATGGGTAGAAAAAATATCTCATAGCTACTTACATGACTGATGATATATTGTCAAGTAAAAAATTATAATCAGTGATAATATATGAATTGAATGCTAAACTCCCATGGTTTGGTGCTCAGGCACTGATTTATGCTTTACAAATATAGCTTATAGCTATGATCTCCATGTTACCATTACACCAAACCAATATTTCATCTCCATCTGTACATCCCCTGAGAATTCTAAGTGCAATCTGAACCTGCAATCAGTCAGAAAAGGAGGAAGCATTGCTTTTAACTCATGGTTTGTTCTCCTTCCTTAACTCCAGTTTCTGTCTTGAAGTAAGACCAACTAAAATTAAGTTGTGCAAATGTTGTTTCTTCACACCTTGTGACCTCTTTGACAAAATGATCTTTAAATTCCTTTTCCGAAAGAACAGTATAGTACGCTTTCAACAAAAGCGAACTTCAAAATGTACAATAGAGAACATTATATTCTGTCTTTGCCTATGTTGATGTGTGGTGTCATTGATTTTGAGCTTTCAATTGATATCAGCCAAAATAGAACCTTTTGTATGAATCTGTTGCACTTCAGAAGTCACAAATGAAAGGAAAATGGATCCATGCCTCAATACATTTAATTTTGCAAACTGAAACCAGGCTTCCATAGCTTCCTCTCATTCATTTTACAAGCTTTATGTAGTTCCGTCACATTTCTCAGGTTTGTGCAGGCTTCAGAGAGGATTGTGTCATTGTTTGCTCCTGGTTTTGGTTCTCTGAGACTCACATGGACATTGCCTTAGGTTTGAGCTTCCTTTCTGGTTTCATGAAGGACTAAGCTCTGGAGCTTACAGTGTTGTGCTGTGATAAAACATGTAGGGTTACTGTAGGGTTGCATCAACAAGGCCCCAGAGTAACTGAACTCAGTCCAGCCCGTTGTCACCCTGGGTCCCCAGAGATCTCGAGGTGTGAAGGAGCTAGATGTGACAAAGCAGAAAGGAGACCCAGGTTGAGCTTTAGGGTTTGTCATAGAACTTGGACTTCTTTGCACTTTAAGAGAATTTAATACAAAAGTGTCACACGTATCTCGTTAGTATTCTACTGCTTTCTACCTGCATATGAAGGAGCTGCATTTGCACACAAATTCCCTTTGTGAGCTGAGCTGCCTCTGTAGCTCTCCCAATGGTGACATGTGGAAAATGGAGTACCTGCATTTGAATTTTAAATTTCTTGTATTACTAGGGAGTTAGGCCCTACTGATAATCAAGTGCTTTGGATGCACTAAATGCTAGCACTAGCTTTCTTGAAGCCAACTTCACAACCACCTTATAGGCAGTGACATAGCTATGAAGAGATCTCTTCATACGCTCAGCCCCTGTTAATATAGAGGTTTTACTAGAAAGAGTGATTCAGGCAAATTAATTCAGCTTCTTTTTGCCAAGCAGCGTCTCTCTATGGAAAAAATAATGTGTAATAAGCACTGTGAGTGGGATGGCCAACGAGAGCTAAATGGATAATTCTTATTTGGCATTCCCATACAATGAGTGATTTGCTTGGCAATCAAAAGGTTTAATTATATTTTAATACTCTTTTTTGGATGTGATTATGATATATTGTATGTGTGAATACACAATCAATGCTTTCATAAATAATGTTTTTAATTCCATCAGTGAGTGAATTACAGAAAGTAACTTTTTTAAGCTCTCTTGTAACTTTGAATATATTTTATTTATACTGAAGTTAGTATTCTCCTTAGCCCAGGTATTAAAAATTACATTATTTTAACATGTCCCATGACATCCACAGAACTGAAAAACATACCATTTCTATTGCCAGTTGGTTTTCTACCAACTTGTTCTGCAACAGACATAAAGAGCTGTGCCATACAGCCATAGAGGAAAACTAATTTCATCAAAGGGTATGAAAGTGTAGTTGCCAGGTTTCTGTAAGCCAAACTCTCATAACACCTTTTTTTGTGAGGATCAGCATAAGTCAGACTTATTGCAAATTCAGAACATCTCCTTTATTCCTTGGCTATTCTCAACATTTAGCGAGCACAATCCAAAGTAAGAACCACTTTAAGAATTTATAACTGTACTTGGCAAGCTGGGGGGGGGTGAATACAGCAGAGCCAGCAAGAGTTTAAAGCTCTACTGTGATAGATCTTACCTGTAGAAAGTACTGCAAAGCTGTCAATAGATGCTTGTAAACAGTAGAGCCTGAAATAGGGAAAACATGTTTTTTCCCTGTCAGAATGGCACAAAGCCTTGGCTGAAGCCCTTGCCTGGCCTATCCATCTGGCTGATGTGAGAAATGAGATATCGATTTTTCTTATAGCATACGATCAGAAACTTAGAGAAGCCACAAAGCTAGCAAGCAACACAGTTTATTACACTCTAAGTGAGATGTTGGAAAACTTTTGTTATCACATATCTTCCTATTTACCAAATGCAACTTAATTCTGTTATTAACCAAAGAAACATAGAACACTTACTGCTAGATTTGTTTCTGGTGAGAACAAATATAGCTAGGAACTAGCTTACTTACTGCAGCTTTCCATGTTACAGATGCTTTGTTCACTAAAAGGAAATAATTCCTTTTTTAAAAATAAGCTGTAAGTCTGCATTTTTTCAGAATTACTTCGTTACATTAGAAACATGGTTGCCACTCTTTTCAATGAAATGCATACATCCAAATACATCCAATATCCTTGAAATTATCAATCTAAGCACCCAGAATGATCTCTTATCTAGAAAATTGTACACAAGAGAAAATCTTGGTGGAAAAATTTTAATTATAATTGAGAAATTACAAGGTAAAGTCAAGAGTATGGGTAAGTACTTGCGAGAAATGGAAGATCGCAGTGTAGAACATAAGATCTCTAATTCTTTCAGCTCAAAGTCACTTATTTACAAGAGCCAAAACAGAGAAGTCTGAAAATTCAGGAACATCAGTGGGAATGAGAAAGTCATGCTGCTGGCTACAATACTTGGCATCAGTAACAAGTTTGCATTATTTTATCCCTGCTAGAGAGAAACAGTCAGTTCAAAACTTTCTTACTAAGTCAAAGAGCCCCTGAGGGCAGCAATATCCCATAGGAAGTCTTTTAATGATGGACCAGCACTCACAGTGCAAACATCCGTTCTGCTGATGGACACTACTTTCAAAAGACTCTCAGCCTGTTTGCATTTAAATAAGCCAGTGGATAGGCCTGTTTCAATTTTGGATAGTGTTACCAGTGAGATGGCCAAAAAACAACGGGATGACCATAGGGAAGGGTGCAAGCACAGGTGGAACTACCCACCACAGCCCTACAGACCTTGTTAACCTCAAGTGCTGCAGGCTGTGAACAGCTTTGTTAGGAACACAGAGGAAAACGTGGCGGTGTTGCTGACAAGCAGCTCCCTGGGTCTTGTTACAAAGCAAGCTTGTTCAGATGTGGGAACAGCCTTTTTGGCACCCTCATACATCAGTCTTGTCCTCAGACAAGCTGAAGTCTCTGTGTTGAGGCATCTCTCACAGGAAAGGACCAGGACCCTAATTTACAGCTCAGTATTGGGGTCTGTCTCAACCTGCACTGGGGCAATTGCAAGCATTAAGGGTAGTTAATAAGACTGAAGGCAGCAAGTGGCTTGCCAGACTGAGTCACAAGTTGAAGGCCACATTTGTCAATATTCCCAAAAAAGGAACAGAAACACAGAGGGAACTTGACTCCTTCCCTGTGGGGAAGGACACATACACAGAACACAGCAGCTGGGGGAAACCCAAAACCTGTGTGGTCGTGCCAGTGCCTGATGAGCACTGCCTGTCCCAGCTTCTCACTGAACTCCATTTCTAGTGATGTCCCTGCGAGCAGGGCTCTCTGGCCTGAGTGCGTATGTGGGGGCTGAGTGCTGGGGTGGACTGGGGGGGGGTCCCACGTGCCTGTGGTGCCAGCTTGGGTCACTATGAGGGTGTGCTGTCAGTTTGTGATGGCGGCCTGCACTGAGCTGGACCAGCCGGAGAGTGGGGCAGGTGCCTGCGGGCCGTGGTGGGTGTCCCTGGAACCGGGGCACGTGGAGGCCTGGTCCATGGGCAGGGAGCTGTGGCAGGCTGCCTCCACGCACTCTGCCACATTCAGCAGCTCCCTAACAGGGAGGGCTGACTCCAGCCCTTGCTTTTGAGAGCTGGGCAAACGCATTTTCTGAGCCCACAGACCGGGTCAGACATGACTGATGAGATGTTTGTTTTGCCTCCCATCAAGGCTTGAGCAGGAGCTAGGTGCTGAACTGTCTTGCATGTCTAGTCTGACACAAGTTAAATCCAGTCTATTTGTCTGGGATGTGTGCACTTGTTTGTGTGTGTGTCAGCTGCATGTCCAAGCAGCATATTAAAAAACATATCAGGACTGTGCAGTTTCAAATGAACACTTCAAACAGCGTAAAGAAAGCCTAATGCCTTACAGCCCCTATGACTTGTGTCCCAATGAAGGCATGCCAGGAAGATTTCGCGCTCTTTAGGGAGCCTCTATTCCCCAGTCTGGTGTTGCCCATTTCTACTGATTTGTGATGCTGACTTTTTCTCTTCTTTTAGCTTTTATATTCTGGCCTAGAAGGATATTTGTTCAACTAGGTTTGGGGTCATAAATAATTGAAATGCACTAAGAAGTGGTAGTTTTGGTTGGCTGATTTATATAGTGAGGAGAATAAAGTGGTTATGACCTTCTGGCTCTATCTTTGAGAAGCATATAATTGGGAGACAAGAAAGAAGCTCAAAAGCATGCCACTACATGGAAAGCGAGCCACTTTTGGTTATGAAGACATGATGTTGTTCTAAATTGCCTCTCATTTATGCAATGCATAATCTATATATTCATATTTTAACAGCCCTATTGGCTTTTCCACATATGCTGGATATTTCTCAGTGTCTTGTTTGATTTGGTTTGGTTTTAGTGGTCAGAGAATATGAAAGCAATGCAAGCCTAATGAGTGAAATCGTTGTGCATAAGGTGCCATGAACCTCAGCAGATAAATCCCAGGAACATAGCAAAGCAGAATCAGGGAAAGGAAAAGGGAAGAGGAATATGCCCAGGCTGAACTTTTGGGTTGTCTTCTGTGCCATTGGTGACCCTCAAGGGAAGGCAAGGAGTCCTTCACATTGGGTTTGATCACCACCATTGAAGTGGTGGAAGTAAGTTCCTTCGATTTAGATGTGGTGCAGAAACAGCTCCCTTCTTGGTCACTTGGGCTGCCTGTGTGAATTCATGTCCTCTGTGGGGTTCACTAGCTTTAATTCTTCCACACTGGTGCAAATCAGTTGTGGTCAAAATGGGAGAGTCAGGCTCCTTACCTATCTGCTGTCACCTAAGCCTGGGAAGAAATCTGCTGTGCCATAATACAATCCACTGGTTCCTCTCATCTGCACTGATCTAATGCTTTCAAATGTTTTATTATTTATGGAGACAATTTTAGCTCTAGCGTAAAATACATTGTTCTTTTTGAAAAAGCAAACACAGTGTATTAAGCATGAATTGTATGGAATTTTAAATATTTTTACGTCTTGATGCATACTAGGAAATGCATTTTGTATCAGTCCTTGCAGCCCTTACAGTCAATTTTTTATTAATGCTCCCCTTGTAATTCTATCTTTGCTTCTAATATAGACAGGGAATAAAATGGGAGCTCTCCAGTGACTAATCTGACATTTTTCAGTTCTCATGGATGTTAACAAAAGACCGTGAAATCCAGTGAATAAAAGCTACTTAGTTAAAAATGACACTGAGATTGTATCCCATGTGGATCATGTTTTTTTTTTTTATTATTATTATTATTATTAAAATCATTCATTAAATGCTTGTTATTTTCTGCAAGACAATATTTTCAAAAAGATTAAGCAGCCCATAAATGAAATGGACAAGTTCATGATCAACTGTCATTCTATAGCTTGATTAGCTCTAAATCTGTGTGGGCTATGTGTGTTGACAGCCTTTTATCACTGGGCCCTTGGTCTGTAGTGCTCAGCTTTCTCTCTCCTAAGAGGCCCTGACCAAGGGACACATGAAATACCAAATCGCAGGACTCGGGGGGCACTTCCTTCCACACACCCCCTGCCTTGCAGCAACTGGATGTCCATGCGTCGTGGGCAAAAAAAGAGACCAAGAGACAGCACAGCTAGGTGCTCAAGGCTACAGCACTCCGCTGGGAGGACAGGTGGTTTGGTGGGGGGGCAGAGGTGGTGGCCAGGCTGGGGAAGAGCCTCCCTGAGCTCTGCCTTGCACTTCTGCATGTGCCCAGCAATTGCCACCACTGCCGTTGCAGTGGGGTGGAGATGACAGCTACAGTGCTGTGCTGGGGTGAAGGAGTCGGTCTCAAACCCAGGGGAAGCAGAGAAGGGACTTACACTCCAGGCTCACCCAGAAGGGCACTAAAATGTGTCACTGTGATGCAGCTCAGCTGACTACGGCTTTTATTTAGGTAAGTAATTCTAGCTTGTCCCAGAGAGCCCTTGAATTAAAGCATTCACCTGATTCATTCCTGCTCTCTGGAAATTTACAGTGCTGAAGGAAATATTTCAGCAAAAAAAATCTCAAGTTCTGTTCATTTTTTTCATGCTAAACATTTTCGGATATCTACCTTGTGGATTCAGGCCATGATAAATAACATTATTTAAGGACAGTCTTTGGTTTGACTTATTATGTCACCATCCCACACAAAAAACATTGCCAGTTCTAACAGTACACACTATCCAGTGATCTTCTGTGTGTATTTTCATTAAATATATTGAAAAAATGTTTGTTGCTTAATGGGGTACATATATAAAGCCATAAGCCAGTTATGAAAGAAATATAGATGTGAGGAACTGTTACTGTGCAGAAATAAAGGTGAAAGTGATTATGGAAAAAAAAAAAATGTATATACTCAGAGTTAAAAGGTAGTTTTGTCCCAGAATAAATATAAATGATTAAATGATTTTTCTGCTGCTTCAGGGTTGGTTTTTTTT
>VXAA01000923.1:176999-205493 GCA_013399115.1 Anseranas semipalmata | reverse complement strand
AAAAAAAAAAAAAAAGAGGTCTTAGCTGAGGTTAATACCAATCTTTCATTTAGCATGTGCATAAATATTTCAGGGCCTGGGTCCTAAGATGAGGGAAAATCTCTCCTGACTTTCCTGGGATTCATTTGCACCACAGCTGAGAGGAGGTGACAGCATCCCTCAACTGCTCTGCCATCACCAGCTGGCCCTGTGTTCAGGTGTGTTTCATCAGTCATGCAATGTGTTTAAAGCTCAGAGCCAGAAGTTTCTCAGTCCAGGACACTTCATCCTGAAGTTTTTTCTTTAACAGCTGATCCGTGTCTGTTCTGTTCAGTTGGTGCCTTCTCAGGATTTTCTGGAGTAGAGCAGTCCAGCACTCAGCAAATATACTATAAATTCACATTTAAGTTTTCCTCTGATCTTGCTCTCACTAAACCTGGAGAAAAAATTTATTGCCTAATTCACTCGAAACCATTCCGTGTATTTCTTTTTGTACATGAAAAGCATTTTGGTTACAGTGAAATCTATGCCTCTCTATATTACAATAAATGTCCTGATGTCTAAGTTTTGATTCACACCATGCAGGAAATGGCTACTGTTGACCTCGTATTGATTGATTGTTCAGAAAACCAGGTTTATACTTGTAAACTGGATTAATGTAAAAATGCTGGAACACAAGAACACAATAAAACACAGAAATTATTTCAAATACTAAATCAAACACAAGTTCAGCTTCACCTTTATGTGCACTAAGACAAATTCAGCTCTCTGTAGGAAGAGAGGTCAGCTTCTGCTGACCAGGTGTACACGAGGATGTATTTCATGTGTGAACCTTAAATTCTAACAGCTCAAAAAAGCCAAATGCAACAGCTGAGAAGCTTTATGTGCAAGTGGATATTACCCATAGGAAGCAATTCAAACACATAAAGCATACAAAAATCATTTGAAAGATGCATGAATGAAGAAAACCTGCTATATAAGAAATAAAAAGATCACTTACATGGGCTGTATAAAAGTCTGAATATCTATATCTTTGCTGGAAATTGATGAAGCATTTCACATTTTGGAGTAAGGTGATTGAGGGATTTAGATCTGTGAGGATGAGGATGCAAATTGGCCTTCTGGGCTGCAGATTTTAGAAGCTGCTTCTGTTAAAAAAAAAAAATGGAACCTTGATTTGCTATAATCCTAATTCAGAAGAAAAAAAAAGCAAAGATAATTAGGATTTCAGCAACCGTTTTCTCAGTCTGGTTCAAGTACCAAGCCATTAAGAAATACAGATGAGTCTGAATTGTCAAAACTGAGGCTAAAGTAAGAATTTGACTCCAAATATGTCCAAACTCAGTGATCACACAGCTCCTTATGAACAAAGAAAATGCACAGTGGGAATATATATTTTTGGTTTTGCAAAGGAATGGTTAACACTGGCTGAAACCTCTAAAGCAACACGAGTTACCTCTAGCACAAGAATTGATGAATTCAGTGTAAGAAAGTTTGAAAACGTGACAAAATAAAATGATCTGTCATGGGAGCCATCAGTGCCGTGTTGAGACAGGCCAGCACTGAAAGTAATCTGCCAGGTATTCATCTTTGTGCCCACAGAAGAGAAGGAGGAGGGAGCCGCATATAATTTTCTGAATAAAACACAAAGCAGGGTGCAATGTAGTTACAAAACCCAGTATGTTGCCCTTTTCCCACCCTGTTTCCAGCCAGAGGAAGCTAACTCCATAGCTTTGTGGTGAAGGAGTTAATTTGCTGTGACAGGCTGTGCTGGGGCTGGAGGGCAGGAGCTGCCTAGAGCACCAGTGACTGGTCTAGGTTCGACCTGTGTTTCTGCTAATTTGTGCTGGTTTTGGTGGGATCACAGGCTCTGTGGGTTACAGCTCTCCTTACTTTGAAGGTAGCATCAGCTGAGCAGCCTCTCAAGTTTACCAAGTGAAGAAACTGAATTATTTCTTCCTCTCCTGCCGTGTTTTTCACAGGAGCATCAGGGACCATCAAACATATTTATTACCCAGAGGAAACTTAAAATGGCAAAACAGGCTAATTAAAAAGCCTCATTTAAGCAGTATCTGTATTACCCCCTCACATCGCCACTGGCAATGTCTGCAAGGCCAAATTTTCACACGGCCTGCATTAGCTGGGCTTCGATATCCATTTGTCGCCAGCCTGACCAGGCTAGGCAGGGGGCGAGGGGGTGCCTGGCCAAAGGCCATGCAGGCACCGACTGCCAAGTTGTATCCATAGGGATACCCCCAAAAATGCCCTGTGGAGGGAAAGCTGGTTGCAGGAGGCCTTTGCTCTCAGTTGTCCCAGGTAATTTCTACAGAGCCGTATGACCACGAAACACCAATGTTGTGAGACGACTGCACTTCGAGGGGTGTTTGCAAGCACCCACATTTTGCCCATGGCCAGTGTGGATGTGGCAAGCAAAGGATTTTGGCCTTGGAAAGCAAATAAAGAGCTTGGTTTCTTGATTCTTCCCTGGGAAAAAAAAATAATCAGACAATAAGAACTATTGTTTGAAGAAGACAGACTTCAGTGTTCCTGTTCCTTGGGCTGTGTGTGTTGGGGTGATAGAGGCACTCCTGGAGGGGTCTCAGTCCTACTGCTGCACCCCTCTGCACAGACACCACTTGCAGCTGAATGGGGAGCTTTTGCCTTGCACGGCTGCAAGAGAAGCTGTCTTGAGCTGGGTCACTCTTGTCACTGCTGATGATGGACCTGGCTGCAGGTACCTAACCAAGTAGCAGAACTGCACAAAGATGTCTTCGGTTGGCGCGCTGCTCCCCCTCCTGCTCCCTTGCCCTGGGGGCCAGTGCCTGCAGCTGCCCTAGGGACAAGGGGCCCCCGCTGCAGTGCAGCTCCTGGGCCAGTCCCAATCCTGGGAAAAAACTACGGGCTTGGTGATGGTCCTAAACATTTTTTGCATTTTTACCAAATTCGCTAAGAAAATAAACATGAAAGGGCTTTGGCACACTAAACCAGATGAAATATTCAAAAGCAGCATCAGCTGCAGAGCTTCACATAAGAAATAAGATAGCCATGTGAAACGCTGCATCCCTGTTCTTGCTCAAATCAGTGGTCATTAAAAGCAGGGAGAGGACTGAGTTAGCATCGCTGGGATTGCTGGTTGTTTTTCTGTTTTGTTCCCCACACCCCCAAATGAAATTGCACTCTCTCCCCACCATGAAATTGCACTTGAGTCAGTATTTTGGTTTTGCTGTTCTATTTAGATGGATGTTCTAGCTGTGCTGATGCAGTTCTAGTTATTTTGGTTTTCAAATATGACTCAGTCCTAAAATAAGTCCTTAAAAAATTTTGTTTTACAGTTCTGAGCGATGCTGCTGATACATAAATGACATCCTGGGCGTTACATTTGAAGTCTAAAATGGTAAAATGAGATTACAGATAAAAACAGATTTTAAGATGAAGCATAGTAATTGAGTTTGGCTCTTTTATGGATGAAACATTATGTGATCAATAGATTATTACAGTTTGTAGTAGTTAAAGTTTCACATTATAGAAATAATCTATGAACAGATTAGTAGAATAAAGGGTGCAAAACTCCTGTTATATTAAACAATGTCTATCTGGCATTTTACAGGCTGTGTAAACTCTGGTAATAAGAAAATACTGATTAGTGCAAACTTAGATGTGTAACTGATTTTAACAATTGATCTTTTTTTTTTTTTTTTTTTTTTGATTTTTATTGTTTTGCATTAGAACCACACCGGTGAAAACAAAAAAAAGTGAAATACTGACATGCTAGTGGCCATTCACATGGCTGATGAACAGGGCAGGAGTTTGCAACATGGTCTTTACCTTTAAGGCCTTCCTTAAAACTCTTCTTAGTCACAAATCCAGCTGTGCTCTTGGTCTTTCCTCCCAGGGCAGAGATTTGGCCACCATGCCAAAGCAACAAGAAGTTTTAAATTTTTGATTAGAAATTAAAATAGCAACAGAAGCGCTTGTTGGGGCTGTGAGCATGCAGAATACAGTGGTGGCTGCTGCTCTGGCTTGGGCAGAAGATGCAGCTGCAGCAGGACCTCTGCGGTACGCTGTGGAAGAGCCTCTTCTCCATGGGTGGTGCACTCAGGAGATGCCAGAGCTATTCTAGTCTTCCTACTTGTATCACTCTGAAACATTTTCTTAAATACTAGGCAAAAGCTATCTGGTGATTTTTAACTTAAATTATTAACTGGTTTGGGGACAAGTTAAACTGCATTTGCCTGTAAGTTAGTTTCACCATTAAAAAATAACTAGCTGAGCCGTACTTTAAAGCTACTGCTATTTTTGTCTGAGAAATCAAGGGAGGCCACGCGAGCTGAGCGCTGCACTGTGATGCACAGAGACTTGTGCACTTTGGAGGAAACCCACAAGTGCCGCCTGGCCAGCGCATCCTGCCCCTCATCTGGGCACGTCATCAGAGCACGGACCCACTCAAGGTGACACTCACCATGTCCATGGAGAGGGCTGGGTCAGGAGCTGCCCCATGCACACCCTGCATTTGAAGCCAGCTGCTATTGTTGCTGTATCACAGCAGGAGCTGAGGTCTGGGCTTTGCGGCTCACAGCTTCGTACTTCTCTGAGGTGCCCCGGAGTGAATCTGCTACACTCAACGCACTTTGTGGAAAGCGTACACTGGCACTGAATGAGGGCAGCTTTACGGCGCTCCCTGCTTAAATACCGACTTTTAGACATCCTGGTAAATATGCAGCAAATGTCCAGCAGCACAGCTAGCTCCCTTTTCAACATTTTACAACACTGATGCTTTTTGTCAACTTGTTTCGCCACAGCATTGAATTCAGCATTGTAACTGAAGACATTTCTGCCTTTGTATCTGTAGGTCTATTAAGTTAGGGCAATTACTCTGCAGAGAGGTGACAATTCCTTTATGGAAGTTATTGAATTCTAGTACTGCAAACAGTGCATCCATAATGAAAGGCCACTAAGAGAGCACAATGTACCTGCATCATTCAAAAACATACAAATATATATATATATGTATGGACTATATTGTCTGACAGACAATTTAGGCCTGGAAATTAGACATCAATTTTTAATAATATTTAAATTTACTTTTCAAGGAAAATGAAAAACATGTACTACTAATTAGTGGCTTGACTGAACAGGAGTGAGCTGGGGAAGGGGGGGTGAAAGTGAATGGAAATGGAGGTCACCGAGATGTCTCATTGGACTTTGTTGACCTTTAGAAGAACTCCCAGCTGATTAGTAACCTTGAACATTGATAAATTAGATAATATTCACTCTGCCCATTCCCATTTTTTATTTAGCAGAGAATTCCAGCTTTGTTCAGCAGTATAACTACTGCTCTTCACATACGTGTGGCAATGACTGTCTCTCCAAGGATTTGGTTCAAGGTCTAGCTATTATGTTATGTCTCAATTCTTGTCTGTTTAGCCTGTTTCTTTTTGTATTGCACCACGCTTCATGAACCTGCAATAGCAGAAAGATCCTACAGCACTCAGGTCAGGGTAGGCAACAAAAGGAAAGAGATGCTTGCTTTCCATCTACACACCTTTTTCGTTTTGAATAAAAGCTAGGATTAAACACCAGTATTACTGTGCCTTCCAAGGAGCGAGAAAAAATTTGGAGAGATTTTTCCTTCTAAATCTCTTATCTGCTCTAAGTCTAAATTTGATTTCAGGGGATGCACTAAACCAGAATAAGGGCAGGAGCACTTGCCTCACACATAACTTGCCTATTCATGGACCCAAAATGGGCATGCTTACAGCTGTGCTGTGGATATCTGCCCTTCCCCCTGCCTGCTCCCCTGCTTTCAGTCAGTGCTTTCTACAGCCTCTGACGGAGCCTCAGGATTTTGTGCTTGAAAAATATTCTCCTTTTTGTATCTTAAAAAAAAAATAAATAAAAAATCTGGTCTTCCTGTATTTCCTGTACCTATCTTACACCTTTTCTTTAATGAAAGTGAAGTGCAATTTCTAAACACTAGCACCCTCTGTTATACCTCCTCTCAGAAATAGGCATGCAGCTGCCACTGAAATCAACTGGAGATGTGCCTCTGTGGCTGAGGGCAAAACATGACCTCTTAACAATTACTAGCAGGCAAGAAAACACTGTACAGAAAGCAGCCTCTTTTTTAAGGAGCTAACACTTTTCTCAAAAAGCATTGATTGTAGCTTGCCAGGAACTGGACAAAACAGTAAATCCCTTGAGTACCTGTTATTTATGGACAGTGTGAGGAAAAGGTTTATTTGGTCTGAAAAATCTTCATAGCTTTAATGGTCCAATGTAGACTATCAATCAAATTTGGCAGGTTTTTTTTTTCAGATTAGTTTCAGATTAGAATTCAGATTTTAGTTTCTTGGTTTTCTTTGTATTATCTGCACTCAGTGGCCTGGCATCTCTTGTATTCCCTGCTTCAAAAACATGAAGTACTTGGTACACACCAGGGCTCATGGGGATACCTACAATATACATGCAGTTGCGTGGTATTCCTTTGGTCTCCTCCTGTGTCTGAAACACTGCAAAGTAGCATCTGTTTGAGGGGAAATCATTCCATTTTGCGAAAAACATATGCATGGACTTCCCCCATAACCTATTAATACATGAGTGAAGTTTTGCCTGTCTGGGTTGCATTACAATCTACTGAGCAGGTAAGAGAGATGCTGAAGACAAGCAAGGCACTTTGAAAAGAACATGACTACTACAGCACTGTTTAAAAGGATGTTGTCATCTGGGAAGTTTCCTCCTCTCCTGTTTTGTTTCCACTGTTTGTGATGCATTCCTTACATATTCAGCCTTTTCAGCCCTTAATTTGTAAGCACTGCTTTATTCTTTATTTCTCTCCCAGAATAACACAGCTTTGGTCATGTAGCCTCTTTTATTTATTGTCCCAACAGTACAGTAATGAAAATAGGGCTTGCATATTGAAGTGATCCCCATGCATTAAGATACTTTACACAAACAACTGAAACAGCTGTGGAGCTTATGGAGAAACAAACCAGTCCGTAGCAGCTGGAGAGAGCGGGAATCTAGAGAACATCCCCTTAAATCTGAACAGATGCAGGTCACACACAAATGGTCTGTACCCACTCTGGGTGGCAGCATCCCATAGGGTCTGATCTTTGGGCACATGAATTGCTCTGTTCAATCCATTGTAATGACTCACACGCATGAAGTTAATAACAAAGATACGAAACAACAGGCATAAGGTTGTGCTGGGCAGAAATTCCCACACACAGAGGAACTAGAGAGGAGCTCCTCTCTAGCTGCATTGCCCAGCTGCCTAGGCATGCTGACAAAGGAGGACGAGTAACAACACCCATGAAAAAATGACACTCCTGAAAAGGAAAAATGACACAAAGAGAAACTTAAGGTAAGAGAAATATTTATTTAAATTTGCACAATAACGAGCTTATACTGAACAAATTCAATCAAGAAATAATAGTAAGTGCAGTAAAACAAGGAAATATTGATGACTTTTCCCATCAGAAAACATTAAGAAGCCATGCCTGTGCACCACGTTTTTTGTTTTTAGGGTTTTTTGTGTGTTTTTTGTTTTTTTTGTTTGTTTTTACAATAGCTTGTATCTTTTTTTTTTTTTTTCAGCGCATATACTGTACATATCACATCTTAGCTGCTATGTTCTTTATTCCTGAAGGCTTCATCCTTTTACTCAAACATCTGCTAAATTCTGCAGTGAGCAATCAAACACATTTGTGCAGAACCAATAATGATTAGGTAAAAATCTCTGCATCTGGTCGAGTGTTGGACTCTTAAAGCTCTGGAAGACCCTATAAGAGCTCCTAGCTGACTTCGGATCTTGACATCGTTATGTACAGCATCACAATGTGTCACTTTACACTAACCTAATATTCTGCATAATGATGTCAGACAGACAAATAGCCAGAACATTTGGGCCTAACCTCATACAAAGGTTTACACATCTGAGCTTGTCTTGAGTCCCATAAATTTCACTTTGATTCAGGTAACTGAGTTCATCACATTTCTGCACTTTAGATGGACAAAAACAATCGAATTTTAGTTTTAATTTTGTACAATTTTTGGTCTAAAGATCTTTTTTTTTTGTGAAGGAAAATTCTTTAACCAGAAACTGCTTGTGAGAGATGGTTGTTGGTGTCACAGTTCCTGAAGGCACTGTGGATCCACTGAGCAACAGACGTGGCCGTTCTAGAGGAAGGATGAAGAAAGAGCATTGAAACAATTAGCATTTTTGTATAAAAGCCCAGTCAATTTAACAAGCTCAACCATTTGAAAACTCACATCAGATTTTAAGGTATAGATTTGTAAAATACATGTACAGATTTTGATCGTATTCATGAAATTGTTGTCATGTCTTTCTGTTGCCTAAGGGAATGGGCTATGATGATTCTGCTAATTGCTTGGTTTTCCGTGGTCTATATCCCAAAGCTACAACAGTCAAACTGAAAGGAGCTGGGATGAGTAGAATACTCCTGACATAAAGGTATGGGGCATTTGCACAAACAAACAAAGCTGTTCAACAAGACAGGGCACTTGGGAGTTTTATTTAGATTAGACAGAAGGGACTCTGGGTTTTATTTAGCATTGAATGCTTGAAGTTAATACATCCTGGCTGCAACACCAACAAATGTTAATCCATAAAGTTTGTCCTTATAGTCCAGGCATTTTTCTGAAAATATTAGCAATTGAGGGAACAGATTACCTATGGACATGACTAAGTTATGAAGAAATTGTTTTCTACATTTCTGCTACTCCTTTTCTTCAGTCTGATTCTTACAAAGAAATAAAATTCATATTATTTTTAAATTACTCCAAATACATTTAGTTGACTAAACTGCCAGCACTAATTAAAGACCAAGGTCTGAATCATTCACACATTTTCTTTCACTCCTTCTGTTACAGAAGGTTAGACAATCCTACTGTTCACCTTCTTTATTTGTGATTTGAAATGGTTTTGTGGCTCAGTCAGCGTTAGCTGATGCCCAGCTTTCTGAATTCTTAAAGGATTTGTGTAAACCTATTTTGCTATAGCTTGGTTAGAAAGGCTTAGCCTCGAGCTTTGACCTTCCATGTGATGCTCTGCAAGAAAAGAGTGGGGTGACACAGGGCAAATGAGAGAACTATACAAATTGGGCCCAGCATTAACCTGATCTGGAGGAGCGGGCTGCTTGCATGCAGAACTACAATATGAAAATGCTGCCAATATGAACAGACAGTGTATTTCAAAAAGAAAACTGCTCTGGAAACAGAATTGAATAAGATTTTGCTTGCTGAAGGTCAAAGCGCTACATCTTCATTGTCAAGCAGATTTTCACCTAAGCTGTTTTAAATCTATGGGTTTGGCAGAGTATCTGTTTAAATCTTCCATATATTCACAATGCAGCAATAGATTTTATTAGTCTATGTATCTGTTTACACTGAATAGAAATTAGGCCATGCTTAAGATTCAGTCTTTGCTGAGACTCAGAGAAAAGGGCAGATGGGCAGACGGGAGCAGTACACCGGTGACCATCAGCAGAATTGATACGTTGCTTCTGCATTGACATTGATTAACGCTACAACGAGAATGCATTTCCCATCACTGAATCTTAACTGTGTGTTAGAGAAGAATCACACATAACAATTTGTTTTACAGATAGGGAAAATGAGGCACAGAAACCTCAGCAACTTGCTCAAGCCCAAACTGGCTGGTCATGGGACTGCGATTCCTCATTCCCTCTCTCTCTCTTTTTTTTTTTAATTTCTTTTCTCCAAAAGTATCTCCTAGCATTGGAGTTGGTGTACGTCACCAGCTGCAGTCCCCACTAATAATGGTTTGTGCACATAAGCCTTTTTCAACATCTTTTGAGCAGTGTCTAGCTTTCTAACCATTAGCCACTCTGTCAGATCACAAGTGCTTCCTTCTAACCACTGACCTGCTCTGACTTCAAGACAAATGCCCGTGCTTACTTGCACATAACACTTCCATAGTAAAAGGACTATGCCTTGACAACAGCAACTGCTGTTGCACACAGTATTATGGCAGAAAGTAGTGGAAGAAGGTGTTGCTTGACAGCTTCTGCTCCATAATCAGTTACTCCCCACCTCTCCCAGGAGAAGATGTTGAAGTTAGATTATTTTTATGTGCACTTTTCAAAATAGTTAATGGTACCATGTTCTAGAGTTTGGGAATTCTCTTCCTTGGGAAGAACATTGACCAAAATCAACTGTGAATTTCAGTAAAAATTAAAGATCTGGACGAATCCTGCTGTCTCTCTCTCCTTGGCTACTGTGGGATCACTATGTCTTTCTTCAGTATTGGTACAATTCACCTCAAAGGTCTTATTTTGAATGAAAAAACTTATTTTAACCTCCTTTTCTCTTACATCTTTAAAAAGAGATGGAAGAATTCACATAAGCCCATAGCCATAAAGTTTTTCTCCTCAAATAATGATTTCCTTTGACTACAAAAACTACTAAATGTTCTGTATGTCATGTTGATTCTACATTTAATTTTAAAGTGAAAAAATCTATATAACTAGGTAACTAGGCCTATTATTGTCAAAGCAATTATTATTCTCAAAGAACAAATCAATCAGTTATGATAACTCCATAGTATCACACAGAACACATTTCTTGTGTGAAGTCTAACCTTACATACCTATTTGTTACTGTATATATTTCCAAGATAGCATGGAGCTATACAGTAAGAACTGCCATCAAATTTGAACAGAGCTGTTGTGGTGGAAAAGCCAAGCCCTCTCATTTGTTTGCAGCACACTGCAACACAGGCTGTTGTCCTACATCTGACCTGCTAGCATGTTAAACCATCATTCTAGCACATGCAAGAGTGAAGTTACCAGAACTGGAGACTTTTACTGTAACCTCCACTACTTTAAAACAAGTGTAGACACCAACTATCCGCTGACCAGACTCAATGCATTAGTATTTATTTGTCACAGAACAAACTGAGAAAGTGGCATCTCAGTTTAATTTTTATGCTCTTTACCTTACACTGGCAGAGTGTGCACTCTGTGCCATGCTTAATCCAAGACGATCCAGTGAAGCGAACGACGTTGGTTTCATCCAGACAGGTTTTAGTGATGTCATTGCGAATGGTGTCCGCTTGGCAAGGGTCAGTGACACAGCGTGGGCAACACTCGTTCTCGGGGAGGACACTGAATTCACAGTCCACCTCCAGGCATGGCAAGGGCCAACAGTCAACTTCACCTTGCTGTTCAAAAACAGTACAAGAACAAGAGAAGATTATCAGCTATTGTTTTCTTTCACTGCCCATTTCTCTGACTCAGCATTATGTTTCTTAGCTGGCTAATTTTTTCCATCTGGTCCTACTCAGAAGTCAGTGCAAAGAACACTAGCATTCACTGCCTGTGGGAGATGCAGCAAGTTGGGTGCTTTTTTCTGCTTGCTACTGAGGAAGTGCATTAGATTCCATGTATTTCAATATATTCTGCATCAAGCTGCTGCTGAAACTTCTCCATAAACTTCGTGAAATACAGAATATGGATCTGTTTTTGTGAAGTCTTACTCCTGTGAATGACAGAAGCCATAACAGGTCTATGCTACTACTAATTCTATTCAGATTGTTGGTTTGCTGTATAACCAACTGTTCAGCTCTGGCTAGGCTAGAGTTTATCTTTTCCACAGTTACAAATGCATTGGCTTGACTAAGGGTATCAAGCTACCAGCAACCCAATTTAGCAGGGAACATCACAGCATTTTCAGTGAAAGGACCTTCACCCACTTATCACCCATTTTGGATCAGATTACCTGGTTTCCAAACTTAATCACTCTTTCTGCATGTCACATGATGGGTTCGGTATAGTCAGAGTATGAAGAGGTCAAAAGAGAGACTAGTGTTGGGCCAGAATATTGTTAGGGGAAGTTACTGTACTCCTGTACACAAATCTGAAGATGTCTGATTATTCACTTCAGTTACTAGAAGCTGGGGCTAACTGCCATTCAACTCCGGTCAAAGGCCAAAGTTTCAGATCTATCAGTCAAAGGGAACAGTTCACTGAAGTCATTAACACGTTTGCTTTAGAGCAGGTCTATCTCTGACCTCCAACTTATTCAGCTCATCTGAGCCCAGATTGAGTCATCAGGATTTGTGGTGGGCTAGGGGGGATGGGGTGAAGCTAATAGCATCTGGCCCAAGGAAAGAAGTGTATTCACAAAAACTGTATCTAATGCTGTGAGAATTATGAGTTCAATACCAGAGCAAAAGCTGAAAAAAATCCCCAGGGATTTGCCATAGCTCCAATTTTACACCTCCTGTTGTAGAAAGTATTGTGAAGTTACTCTTTTACAAAATTCTCATCTGTGTCAATTTTCCTCTCTTTTTGAATCACATGATGGTAACAATGAAAGCAATCTTAAACCCAGTTACTGATCTTGATATTTCAATTTATTTTTTGTAGTGATGGACAGTACAAGGACTAGACAATACATTGTCACCTAAAAAACCACTGTGACAACAGAAAGAAAGCAGGCTTTAGTTACAGAGGTAGCATCCTGAATAAAGAAGAGACATCTATTGAGATCCCAAACTGTTTGTTTTGCTTTGTTTTGTTTTTAAGACTTTTAATGAAACACCTGGGAATCTATTTCATCGGACTTTAGCAGTGGCAACACTGAAAGCACTTTGTCTACAGAAATTGCTTTCTGGCTGTAATTCATGATACCCTGACAAGGGAAAGCTGCTAGATGGACTAGGCTTTACATTTGGAGATAACCTGTGATAAAAGCTAGTTGCTTTTATCTTGGGATTGTTTCTGTCATGGAAACTTCCTGTGCACCATTATGCAGCACAGGTTTCCTAAGACTCTGAAATACCTGCCCAGGAAAAAGATCACAAGCTTTAAAAGACTTTTTTTTCAAACCTTATTTCACTGTTTTGAAGAATGCATCAAGTCGTATTAATTTTTCTGTTACTGGAAATGTCTGAGTGAATAAACACATTTTAGTCTATCAACATCTTTGAAATTATCAACGGTGATATGAATACATATTTAGAATTTCCTTATACAGCTTCATCGGTCTCTGAAGGAGTGAACACATGAGTGTTACTGTGTGGGTGCCACATCCAAATGACCTCCACTCTTTGCTAAAATAATCTTCATGATTAAATAATTTCTATTATGTCTATTGTGTCCAAATGCATTTTTGACTGGAACTTGATAATACTGACGCATATTCACAAAAAAAAAAAAAAAAAAACAGATTTTGATTTTACATATACTCCAGAGGGAACTAAATGGATGCTAATACATGAAAATGAACTATCCACAGATCAGAATAACTCATATCCTTTTTTCTTCTCCTGTCTATTCTGCTGTAATCAGGAGCCTTACCAAACAGCGACACTGCTGACAGTTCTGTATCCAGGAGTCACCACTGTTGTAGGAAAGCTCCCCACTCTGATGTAAACATTGACTGCTGAGCCTTGGGTCACATTCAGGACAGCAAAATAGGTCAACAGTGGGATTTTCACAGTCACAGACCATTCGTCGGCACATCACATATCCATTCTGTTGTTGGAAGACAGACATAGAGTAATGGCAGAAATCTGCATGACTCCTACAATTCTTGGACCAAAATTTGATTTGTTGGCATGATTCTAAGCCACTACCAGCTTGTGAGTTTTTCCACGATACCATAACTTTGTCAAAATACAGTTCAAAGAGGCAGAAACCACAATACATACTCAGTAACCACCACAGAATTCCTGTTGTCTTTTATAAATCCTTCAGATTTATAACAACCTTCAGACAGCTCTTGCCTAAGGTGATGAAACTCAACGGTGTCTTTACCAAGGGTCAAATTTTAATGGATTGCACTAAGTTTTGTCATTCTCATATGGGTACTACTTGAGTCTTCTGCTCAACTTCCAGATCAGTCCCTCTCTTTTGTAATTTTTCACATAAAGATGATGATAGCTAGTGTGAAATTAAATTCATGTCAATGAAACTTGAGCTTCTGAAATGCTCAGGACTTTGTCAGCAGTGTATTAGTTCTTCACTCTTCATCATCATTTAGCTTGTGATCAGGTTTCCCACAACAAACATTTGAGAAAGTTAAGCTGAATTACTCCGCAGAGACAGAATCTACCTCTATTTATAGCCATCTGCTCAGAGACACGGGCATCAGTCACCTACACCAGTCTGTGCCTGTCAGTTTCTTTGCATGGAAGTGCCATTACTCCCACCCAGGAAAGATAAGTGGCATCTCTGCTAACAAAACGGTACTCTTCCCCTTCCACCAGTATTATATAATAAACTTCATGTGGAAGTTCTGCTCATACAGGTTGGAAAGAGAAGCTCTCCCCAAAACCCTATAAAACTCCATTTTTGTGTAGCACCACATACACAGATGAAAGGGAAGCTGAAACAGGAATTTTACTTGAATCACAATGCTCTTTCCTTCTTCCCTACCACCGTCTTTGCAGGAGCAGCTAGTTTTATTTCTACTGACCTGGCATGAGCAGACAGAGCATCTGTCATTCTCCAGCACCCAAATCTGACCATTGTGCTTGATTTTGTCTTCATGGATACAGTCTCCTGTGCAGTTCTTGCCGTGTGGACATCGACAGTCATATCCACCATCCAAGTTAAAGCAAATAGTGTCATTGGCACAGCTATGCCTTCCAGTTCCACATTCATCAATGTCTGCAAAAACATGCCATGTAATACTTTTAGACCGCATTCAATTAACAAAAATGTTCTTGTGGCAGCCAATATAAATGATTTGTGGCCATTAAAGCCTTCAGCTGAAAATTAATTTGCACTTCACCAGAACAGGGCAAAATAACTTACAAGTTCACAAAAATATTTTTCAAGTCACATCAACTTTAGAAATATCATGTTTGGAGTCTTCCTATACATCTTCCTGAAATGATGCTATTGAGCAAGGTAGTTAGAATTAAAAAATCACAGGAAACATAAGAACAAAAATAATACATGGCTCCCTGAAGAGCAATAGTTTGTGGCAACCATTCAGGAGACACTTTCAATCAAACAAGTAAAGCTGCAGAAAGTTGTTTTCAAAACCTTTTGCTGGCTCTGTCTAGCACACTTGAGTTCACTTGCTAAGAAGTTAATGTGAAAGGTGACATCTGACCTGTAAGCTCATTTAAATAAGCACTGCATCATTTATTAGGCTGTACAAACTAGAATATTTAAGTATTCAAGTTGCAGTGACATCTATAGCCGTTGTATCCTGCACAGAAAATAAAGAAAAAAAATTAATACCTCCAGAGAATAAAGGTAAATGACTTCAAAACAATCATATCGCAAAGAATTCAAGAGTACCTTTAAAGGCCTACTTCATCAATGTACACACACACAATTATTTTGCAAGGGCAAACTGGCAGCACACAGTGCCTTATACTTGAATAGTCTTTATTTAGCTTTTTCAGCTGTTCATCTGGAGAAAAGTTATCTGAAAAAAGTTAGCTTTGAAAAGGCAGGAAGTAAACAGCTATATGTGATAAAATGTGGAAAAAAACTACAAGATTAAAGACTAGATTCATGGCAATTGTAAATATCAATACAGTGAGTTCAACTCTATATACAAGTCACAAGTCTGGCCCAAGCTGTTAATTAGAGTTCATTAAAAAGTACTATTGTGATATTTAACTGTCCAACAGATCAATACAAGATAAAATAAGCAATATGATCATATTCAGCACATATCTCCCATCATCAGCATAAAAACTTAATAAAACACTCAGCTTTGGATTCAATAATGGAAATGAAACCTCCAATTCACCTTAAGCACATTCAGTTTGAAGCAAAATAACTCAATTACTTCAATTCCATGTGCAGCTCCAGTCAAACAAAAGTAAACAAGTTGCTAACATGAATAGGAATTGGGATGAAAAACAGCAGGGAAATTATTAGAATTCCACTGTATAAATATGCAGCATTGGGGGTTTCCTTCAAATACGCTGTGCAATAATGTTGGGTCCTTCTCAAAAAAAAAGTATTGCAAAATTACTAGGGCCTCTAAGAAGGATGGGGAAAATCTCATTTGACAAGAACTAAAAAGAAATGGATTGTTCATCTCTGAAAGAACATCAGCAAGAAGGGACATAACCAAAAAATAATGAATAATCCAGAGAGGATATATTGAGAGCTTTTGTTCACCACACTTGCCTAACAGACAAGAAAGGGGACAACAGATGAAACAGAAAGATAATAAATTCAAGTCTTACAAAAGGAAATAATTTTTCTGTACAATATCTAAACAAACTGAGACACTCACTGCCAGGGAATGTTGTTAAGAGGAAGAAAATTGCATCGGATAATCCAGAATCATCTTAGGTCTCCACATCTTCTATCTCACTAACTTCTGAAGCATCTGGAGTTGGCCATTGTTTCAATAGGGCAGAAGGCAACTGAGGTAATGAACCTAACTAACTATAACCTAACTAACTATAACCTAATTGAGTGTGGCTATTTGCATGAACCTGAACAGTTGAAACGTCACAGGCACCTCAGACAGGAAAACCCATCCTAACAGTAAGGATACATAATTAGTGGAACAAAGCTGTGCCGAGGTTGTGCAGACTCCAGCCTTGAAGGTTTTTAGACAAGTAGCTAACAAGAATGGTTTGAGTAATGCAGATCTGGGCAGAGCAAAGGGATGGAAGGGCTGCTCTCTCTTTCCTCTCTTTTCTCTGAAATCCATACTGACAGTAGTATGATCTGGCAACTGAAAATTAAGGTTTTAAGTTGTTCAATGAAGAGAACAAACATAAATCCTTTTAAATATGATTAGTAGCAGGATTCTCTTTATCATTGAAGCCATTTTTAATAAATGACTTCCAGACACTTGTGTTCATTTGTTTAAAACACCCTTGTACAAAGCTTTGACATAGGAAGTGTCATAAATGAGTAATATCACTTCTCAACAACCTGGTCACTTAACTGAAAGCAGCCATATTTAATTAGATACTTGGGCTAAGTTCAGCTGTCATGTAAATAAAAACAGTTTCCTTTAAACAACAAACAGTAACCCTATAAATGCTAAGTCTTCATTTGGCACTTATGTGCAAGTGACTTTCACAATCTGCCCATGAGGAAAAAGCTTCTGGGGTTTGTTTTTCAACATGGTAATGGTTAGTGCACTGTTACTGAAAGTAACTGAGCTTTCGTCATTGACTCTGATATTAAGCAGAGCTTATCCAACACTAAGCACTTATAAAAAATCCCAACCTGTTTTTTTTTTTTCAGTTGTTTGATTCATGAAAATGAATGTTCTGGATAAGGCACTTTAAATATCCCAGGTCAAAGCAGAAGCTATTTAGGTTTTGAGTCTAACCTAATCATAAACAGCAGTGTGTTTACAACACAGCAAGAGAAACATAAACTTGCATGTGTGAAATTCTCATCTGCATTATTTATCCACATCAAACTTCAGTCATTATCTGCAAAGGACTTGCATACAAAGCATCCATACCAAGTAAAACTTTGTTCAGCTTTTTTTCTCTGGATTGATAATGGATGGTGAATGATGTTACTGACATCTTGTTTACAGCCATAACCAGCTTTCCAAATTCCACAGCCATATGGACAGGGTACACTGGTCCCTGCATCTTTTGTGTCTGAAAAGGGGAAGGGGGAGGACACAGGTTGTTTATTTTCCAGCACATCCAGCTACACAGTATGCTATTATCTATCCCATATTGTGTTTTTCTTTAAAAACAACAACAACAACAAAAAGCATATCAATTCACTTCAGGCTATTTACAACACACTGCTTCGGAATCCAGCAGCTTGTTTGCTACAACATTAGAACATTAAGTCTCAAAAGACTTGGAGGTTTGCCTCAGAAAAGAAAACAAAACCAAAATATAACTAGGTATCTAGTGCTCAATTGAGGACCAGTTCTTATTTATCTAATTTGCAGCAGTTTTGATCTGGCACACTTTTAAGGATTTTCCTTTCCTCATTTTCCCTGAGTACAACTCAATATTGCAATGACAAAGGAGTACCATGGATGGAGAAGTAGTGACACACATTAAAGAGAGCTAGGAGTTAATCGTATCACAAGTAATTTCATGCCTAAACAGGAAAAATACTGGACTAAAGCTATACATAATGGTGACAGTATCTCTAATGACTAAACTCCATTCATAATATCTGAGAGACTGCAAGGGCAAAAAACTCTATAAAAACAAAAATTTCAATTGTTGTGTGCCAAGATTGTATTTAACAGATTTACTGACTGTTGCTTGGAACAGTCAAAGAATCCCACAGGGAAAAAGCAACATTTGACTTGGCCCTGAGCAGTGTTCAGTCTCTGATTCAAGATGTCACTACTGAACAATTACTCCATATTGATGATCAATGGTGACCACAATGTATGCAAGTTCAACATCCTTAAAGGAATTAAAAAGGCTGCAAAAATTCTCTGTGGTAGTACTTAGTTTCAAAGGGGGGATTATATGAAAATTATGAATTTTTAAAGATGAATTAAATCTTTATAAAATGTTTTCAGATAGAAAGAAGATTGTCTGAAGACACTATATTATAGATTCAGAGTAAACATATACCATACTAATTAAGAAAGACTTCAAAGGGGGATACAGTTGATAGAATGTATTGCTTTCATTTGAAAACTTTTGATGAGCTCTTTTGCATAACACACACTCTTAAAGGAACTATCTGTCTTGGAATAAAAGGGTTCATCCACATACAGATTTACAGTGGGTTAATTAGTAAGTAATAAAAAGCAACAATAAATGGTCAAGTTGTCACAATGGAGAGATGTTCCAGGAAAGTTCCCCAAGAATGTGTGCCAGAACATGTGCTGCCCATGTTCTACTTAAAAGTCATCTGGAGCAATGGATGAACTGTGAGATTACAAAGGCTGTTGTTCAGAAAGTATTAAAAACAAAAATTGACAGTGAAATATAGAAGTATTTCATGATATCGACTGAGTAAGCAATAATACGGCAGATGAAATTCAATTGTAAGGCACATGGGGAAATACCCATTCAAAAGTCAAATCAATCTTTTAGATCTATTACAGAAAGTGATCCTGGAGCTACTATGGAAAGCTCTAAAAATGACAGCCCAATACTCTTTTGGACAAAAGAATAAAGAATATAATATTGATAACAGGTGAGAAAATTTGCAATAAACTCACAAGGAACATGAATTTGTGAAGGTACTATTAGAAAAAAAACTGTGTATATCCTTGCTAGGTAGTGACAAAGGACTAAGAGACACGCTCTGATGTAACTGATGGAATGCTGCAACTTTCTGTGTTCTGATAAGCTATCCAGATTGACAAGCATGACGTTCACAAAAAGCCAAAAAAAGGTCTCCACCAGGCATGGCTTCCTAACAGAATCGCTCTTATATCAGTTAAGATCACGTATGTAAAGGGAAGATGAACGTCTCGATCATGGAGAAATATGCTGTTGGAAGATGGGTTGGGATGGTGGTCAGTTTCTTTGCTCTGAAACAACTGAAGATACTCAGTTACCTTAGCTCTGGGAGGTGACAGCCTCCTCAGCAGGGTAACAGTACAAGGATACCTGGATACTTTTTGCTCAAGGCAAAACAGGAAGGAATGTATTTGATATGGAGCCCAACTATTCTGAGCAGAAAGTCTGGCTTCTCTTCTTGTCTATCCCAAATAAATCTATTAACTGATGCAACCATTCTTCAAAGAGCAAGTGAATTATGAATAATTTATTCGTGACTTCATGCAAGTCAGCTGTCAGAATGCTTAGCAGATGTGGAAGATGAAGAGCTGAGACTTCAGATGCTGGTAAAACCAGCTTCATAGAAATGTTGTTTCCTGATACAGTAAACATGTTCAAATCACTGTCTCATAAAATGTACTGGTTGGGCTTCTGTTTTATTAGTCCTCTAATAAAACATCAGAAACTCTGCCAATTTTGTACTTTCCCCCACGCTCCAGAATATTTAAATACTTATGTGTCTCCAAATGTGCCTTCTCTCTGGTGATGTTTAAGTTGCATTCCCAAACTCAAAAATGAAGCCTTAATGCCTATAGCTCTGTTTAAGATGGAAGGAAAAAAAAAGTCAATTCATGGTTTTAATTGTTGACCTTTTGTGACCACGAATAAAGATGAAAGGACTTTCATGGAGCTTTGTGAGTGCTAGTACGATTTTTTGCTGAAGATTAGTGATTCTTTATTTCCTGTCTCCTTAAAGTGCTATCAATAACAAAGCTTCTGTTAAACATGACAAGCACTGTAGAAAAACCTAAGTGTGGAGTCCAAACTGACAGTGGTTTTTCAACTACAAGAAAACTCATGTAATTAGTTAATACACTGGATGTACTGTGAGATGAATTCAGACATCTTGACAGTCAGCAATTCCTCTCCCTTCCAGATTCAGACTTGGCTACTGAAGTGACCATTTTGGACTTTGTTCATTGGTTAAGAACGAAGAGCATCCTGTAGCCTCGTTGTTCTGGGTTGTGGAAAAAAATTTTCACAGGGAGCCCTAGCCCTCTGTGTTGTCAGGCAGCCTATGCTATCACACAGGGAAGGAAGTAATTCTACTTGTGGAAGCACGACGGCAGTGGTACTGAAGAACACAACAAGACATTTCAAAACAGAAATCCTAAACTGTAAGTTCGCATACAGGAAAACTCTTGCAACCAAAGAGATGCTTTTTGAATTGGCTGAGGCATTCTGTATTGATGCTTTCCAATCTGTTCATTTGCACCTGTCTCATTTAAAGAATTTGATACCCGCTGAGAGTGAAGATATTTTGCTCTCATATTCTGTATCAACAACAGCTGGTACCTGCCAGATACTCTTGGCAAGTCCAATGGGAGTTCATTAATTAGGTGAGCTACTCTTCTGACATGGAAGTATGCAAAATGTCCAACAGCCAATGAGGTATAACCTGCACCATTTCTGATACAAACCTGTATGGCCTTTCTCTTCAACTGATCTTGAAAGCTTTTAGACATTGCAGGGGACACATTCAAAGGAATCAGGATCTTAAACAGAACTGCAGAGTAAATGTTAACTGGGCCTGAATGTTCTTATTTTAGGATTTTGCCTTCAGTGGTTTCAGTTTTTGAATGCAATGAAGCTTGAGGCTGCAATATCCACTATCCCAGCCTAGATCTCTTTTATGAAACGGTACTTGAGAGACAACTGTCAGAGCACCAATATGACTGTGTAAAGAAACTATAAAGAAAAGCTCCAGGGGGCTGAAGAGGCTGAAAGTACCAGGTAATATACTATGCTGAATGCTCTATTTACATATATATATATAAAATTTAAGACTTCCCAAACCCATGCAATTCTCAAAGACAAAGTGGTTGATCTTTCAGCACTTTTCTGGAAATAAGATGATGCATAACGTAATTCTATTTCCAAGGGAAAAGCAGCAAGTGCTGCTAAGAGGTTGAAGCCTTACAGCTGCATTTCCCATCACTTCTCCTGGTAATTTTTACTGAGAGTACAGGTCTACCCAGGAGTGTAATGTGAAGCTAATTTAAGCAAAGGAATCTCCAGGTCTTCCATTGCCTGTAGGTACCAAATGAAATGATATTATAAATTTCTATGTTCAAGTACGACATTAGTCAAAATACTCAATATTCTAAGTCATTCCCAAGATGCAGTGGTAGCCAAGGTCAATATATGTCTAAAACAGGCAATTCAGCAACTATTATTTCATTACCAGGCACTGACAAAGTCTAATGTTACCAAGGACTCCACCTCTAGCTAGCAATTTTTAGTAGGATGTTCAAAGGGGACCATTTCCTGCAGAAAGCGGTAGGTGAAGTCTTGGCATTCTGTTAAAATAAGGTTTCTAAGGGAATGCTCCTGTGCCTCTTAACAGAAGTGTTTCTATCTGAATCTTTCAAACTGGAGGCTTTACTGAAAGAAACAAGGGGCTAACAGCAATCACTGAAGTCTTCTCTCTAGTACTATCAGCAGGCATCCAGGGGATACAGGCAGATTTCAGGCAGACTATATAGAATAACCAAGGAAAAAAAAAAGATTTGAGCCCACAGTTCCTTGGCTTTTAAAGTTTTTCTCCAGAGAAAGAGGGAACTTTCTTCAAAGCAACTAAAACTCACAGAAGATAAGCCAAAGACAACAAGCCTATTATGCAGTCTATATAAACACTGTATAATGTACACTGTATAATGTAACACTAAAACTGTAGCCTGCTTAGAAAGGAAAATGCACAAGCTCTCAGAGAATATTTCTTAATATCCATGAGGCTTAAATTCTTTGTTCCACCAGAAAGAAATCAAGGTAAGACCAGTTTCTCTTCTCTGCAGTTCTGCACTGTTTCTTCTACATCTCTGCAAGCTGTAGCACTGCCACAAGCCAGAAAACCTCAGAAGACACTGGTCCTGGATGCAGCAGGAAGCTCATGCAGCTGAAGGTGGTAAGTGGAGAACTAAGGTTTGAAAGCTGAGACTAGTATAGCCTGGAAGATGTTCCCGTGTTACAGTGAGTGTCTGAAAGGCCATCCACCAACAGCTCAATCTAATCACCTCTAACATAAGGGATACTGAAGAAGTGACATAAGAAATGGCCAGATTGTCTTTAAACCCAGTAGGGGAATCTCTCACAATGGAAACATCTGACAAGGGAGAAACCAATTGCTTTTGCACTACTGTGCTCTGCTACTGAAAGTTCAACTTTCCAAACTGCGGTTAATTTTAGGCTATCTCTTCAGTTTTTATTTTCCATTTGAGATGCAATGTCACAGGCTTCAATCCTATAAAAAGTGATGTAGTGAGACTAATAAAATATCTAACTTTCCCCTCTATCTCCAAATATTCCAAAATTTGGAGCTGCCACTGATCAAACTGCAAGTGTTATCAGCAATGAAGATAGTTTCCTGGCATCTGTGAATTAATTCTAATTACATGTTATACTCTGCATATGTTTAATAAACGGCTGCTGACACTTTGTAGAAAAGGTCAAAGCATGCTAACAATTCATACTTCTGCATACATGTAGCAATCTCCGTATTTCTTTTTCCTTGTCTTTTCCTTTGCTTAGAAATTATTGCTTAATTGTTGCTTGTTTGCACACATCTTAACAACAGAGATACTGTTAAAAGCTTCATACTTTTAGTTTCATGTTATATCTCATATTTCTTGAGCTGGCACATGCCAAACCACAAGGTTCAGCCCACAAGACAAACACTATATTAACGTTGAAGATAAAACTTTGGGTATTGAGAACATTTCCATAAATATCTGGCCAGGGTATTACCTGTGCCATGAGTGACAGAAGGGTGACTTTGCAATCAGAGGGATCACAACTTCTTCAGATGTCTTTGCACCTTCCTGTCCTAACACCTGGCCAGCTAACACTGACATTCAGTTAGTTCTTGACGAAGAAAGCCAGACTTACGAAAGCAGTGGCTGATTCAAATTGCTGATTCCTCCTGGGAATACAGGCTTTCAGCTGTGGTGAAAATGTGTTGATATAAAGTATTGATGATGGGGATACCAAAAAGGTCATTCTCACTCCTGGAGAACTGTCTGTGTGTCTGCCTTAGGGAAATTAATTCAATGCTTTCCTTTTGGGATTGATGCAGCCCACCAATGTGAGTTTAAACAGCAAGATGGGAAAGCTTACACTGACTTTAAGTGTTCAGAGACAGAAGGGAGAAAGACTTCTAATTTTGCCCTAAGTAGTCCATGGCAAAACAGGATGGTTTGCGCTCTTATTTAAGAACAGCAGCTCTTAAAAGAGAAAGAACATTTCATACTAAGAGATATGCATCTGAAAATAACTGTGTATTCACTAACCTGCTGTCCTCTCTAGTATCATTCATAAACAAAGAAAACCTTCCCACCTACTTGTCATCCTCTCATTCCCTGCACCCTGTCTCTGGCCCCATCCCCAAGTCCACTGAGCTTCCCAGTTTGTAAGGTTGTTCTTCAAATTGCAACTTCCTAAAAGTAGTCAGTCAGTCTGTGCATGGGAGAATCAACCCAGTATTAACCTGAGCGTGGGTAAAAGTGTCAGGGCTGCAAAATAATTCTTTGCAACGGGAAATATTTTTATCACAGGCTATTTCAGTGGACAAGGAATGAAGTGGAAAAACTGGGGTCTGGATTGAGGCCCACTTCTACACATAAAGAATCTGACATATAAACAGATTACTGTGGAGTGACAGTAACAGTGCATGCTATCAGCCAGTGAGAAATCACTAGTGCACAGAAGCAGATGTAGGGCCAGTGAGACTGTGTTTTAAGCACTATGCCTGACTACATATTATCTTAGCAAGTCATAGAAATAGCCACTAATGCTCCACCTAGAAGTTAGAAACATTCATACTTTATTTTCTTTTGCCTTTTGCTTACGATGCTTATTTAGACAATGATTTCTTTGGTCAAGGTTTAACTTTCACTGAGACAGTGCCCAAGACAATACTTGTCCACAACAGTTAGGGATACTAGACACCACTGTAATGCAAGTCATAACACTACTCCACCTTTCTTAGATACTGACCTTCACAGGATTCCCCACTTGGTGAAAACATCCCATTGTCATGGTAGCCATCTCTGCATTCACAGTGGTACCAGCCAGGCAGGTTAATGCAGTTAGCACGGCTGTCGCACTGAACAAAGCCATCTGAGCATTCATCAATGTCTGGTTCAAAAGAACAACAAAACAGAAGGAGAAAATTCACACAGAGGAAATTGATGTATTCATTTCATGGAAGAGCAATGTCTCTGGTATTTCTGGGTTTCACAGAAGTATTCTGACTATTGCCACTTGAATTTCTAGAGTTATTTGTTGTAAAGTTTTGAATCATTTCTATAACAGGTCTTTGCTAACAATGTTGGCCCTGCTAACTGGAGTTCTGCTAATCTCAACTTACTGTTTACATATTAGCAAATCATTTCTTCACAGTACGTGCTAGAGGTAGTCTGTCATCTGTGTAAATTGCCCACAGTATGAACAAAGGAATTGGATCCCACTTCAAATAAGATGTTAACTTTAGTGAGTACAGGCTGCCTGATAAAGCTTTTTTTCTGGTGCCACAACAAAACATTAAATCTTTACTGTGGTCCTTGGTAACACCAATGTTAGGTCAGTAGGACCTCCCCATCTCGTAGAGTTCCTGCTGACTTAATACCAGCGCCGCTGACTCTCAGCATAACTGACTGTGGTCTCTTCTCTCATTGTCAAAAAGAGCAGCTGGGATTCCAAACCAGGGCTTAGATCCTAAAGATGAAATGCCACACATTCTCCTTCTCCTGATAATTCCTTTGGGAAGCTTGTTTCTTAAAAGAAACACTTCTACTGACTAAACTTTACAGCAACAACCCACAGTAGAATGGACTTCTGGACACATTCGCTAGATCCAAAATCCACCAAGGCATGCCCTGCAGATACCTGAACTCACCAATTTAGCAAAGTAGAGAACTTTGCCACATGTTCATTTCAAGTGCCTTCAGTTAAGCAGTAAGCCATATTAAGGAATAGGTCCCAGAATATGAGTTCTGTTAACAGTTAGGGAATTTCATGAGTATGTAGTCAAACAGGGATAAAAATGAGTCCTACATTATCAGATTTATCACATTATCACTGTGTTTTATATGAAGGGTAGCATACCTAACTGAACAGCAACTTGACTGAGAGGTGCCTATGGAACAGGCACAGAGGGAGAGAAACACACACACAAACTTCCTTCAGAAACAAAAAGGTCTAAAATAACACAGTGCATTTGCATATTGAATAAACCCTCAACGTACTCGCCATGCTGGCCAAGGTAGGCATTCAACCAGGAATGTGAGAACTGAAAAAACAATTTAAGACTCAAACTCTTAAAAGTACCTCAGCATTTGACCTAGTATCCTCTGGGATGTGGCTACAGAGGAGAGATGTGATGTGACCATTGAGCTGTGTGTAAAGTATGTCAAAATACTGCCCACAGTCCCTCTTAGCTCCCACTTTTGTCATCTGTTACTTTCATAAGAGAAAGTGTAAACTGGCTGAGAAAAATCAATTGTGAGCTGCAATAAGGGCACAAATCTCTTTTCGAGAATACTACTGTGTGCATAGATAAAGATATACTCGCTCTAGTCTCCCATGAAATCTATTCAAAACTAAACCTTAAAAAAAAAAAAGGCTTCCTTATCCATCCAAAACACTTCTTGCCACATTTGAGGGAAAAGAAGTTAAGTATGTGGGGGACACCTGCATACACTGTAAGGTGTTGCTCAGTCATCCACATTTGTTTTTGAGTTGCATTTTTCTTATACATGCCAGGGAAGTAGCCAGGATGTGCTCCGGGTATTTTATTTACATGCTAAATAACCTCTGATACTAGTCTTTCATATTAAAAGGCTGGTACAGTCATCTCTTTGGAGTAACCACACAACCACAGTATAAATGTATTGTTTTTTTTAAAGCTTTGTAGTTACTTGAGGAAATTTCATTAGGAATTTTTGTTACTGTGTCTAAGCCTGATTTTCTATCACCTGTTTCTCTATGACCACATGCTCCTGGTGTACATTACCAGTATTTATGAGGATGAAAATTATCAGCACTCCTGATGGAATATTGCACCAAGCACATATTTTTGCTGCTCTGTGTACCATGAATTAAGTCCTAAGTCTGTATTGGTTTAAAACACAGAATTTTCAACTCCACTGTGAAGTGCACTATAATCATGTAAGTACTCCTGCTGCAGGACTGAGAAATGCCAAACCTTTGCAACCTTCAGCTGCTCAGTGTCTCTCTCTCTAAATCAGTATAAACTCTGTCCTTTTTCTTGTGAGCAGCCAGGAGCCAGTGGGACTTCAGAAGTGTTTGAGAGATGAGAGGAAGATCAATGGAAATTATGTTGCTGTAGTGAGAAAAGGTTGGTTTGCAGTCTGTGCCTTATCTACTGGTATTCGCTCACATGCCCACAGATTGCTTAAGAAAAAGGAAAGAAAAAGAAAGGACTGCAATCTAGAAGATCCCTTACCATTGGGGAATATGCAGTCTGGGAAACAGCTTGCCTGGCTGGACAGAACCTAAGTTATCATCTTAAAGGCTTGAAATCATCTGCTCAGTACAAGATAACTTGCTGGGGGTGGCCAGAGCCACAAGCCCCAGAGAATCAATGAAGCACGTGATTGCTTCTTAATGCTACTTGATAACATGCATTAACAAACTGGATAGCATATAAGTCTTCTTTTGGAAAATGGAATTTATTTATTGGTAATGAGGTGGATGAAAGGGTGTTATTTAGGTCAAAGTAACAGATATTAACTAAAGAAGGCCTGTGTTCCTCTCTTCAGAACAATTTATTTGTGAATCTGTAAGTTTTATAATTATGAGCACAGTATTGCAGGCACAGGCTGAATGCATTCTGCTGAACTCACTTACTGATTATTCAGGAAAAACAAGCCCTGAATGTCACGTCAGTATTGGTAAACTGACAACAAAAGCAGCTTTTTTGTATTTATTTGCAAACTAGCTGACAAACCTGTATCACAAGAAACAGTACTTGAGATGAAATACTTTTACAGATGCCAATAAACAAAGAAATACACTCTTCTGGTTTTGTTATGGCTGCATGCAAAGTTGAGTGGAGTTATGTAGGAATGCCTACCATAAAAAGCATTGATGGAAGCACACTGTTGGTCTTTAAGAAATGTCATACTCTTGACATTTTGTTTGCCTGAAACCATTCCATTGGAACCATTGCTGCACTGATAGTGAACAATCCATTATTCCTTACATGACTTCGCAGCAAAGAGAATAAATAAATAAATAAAATCTTCTCACATTAATTTTGTAGGCAAATGATATTATATGGCATGTGTTGGTGGGTTTCAGAACACAAATGTTCCTTATAGCACAAAATTTTGTGCTAAATCTCCCAACTAACATTCATTATTAATTCTAGTAGAGACTTTCTCTTTAATGGGTCAAAACTGTTAAAGCCACAATTCTGTTAAGAAATTGCAGCAGAGACATATTTTGCAGAGCCAAAACACTGATTTCATGGAAAATTTTCTTGACATTTGGATAAAAGGATTTCTATTTTCAAATGGGCATAGCATGGCTCAGGAAGTGCTGCAAGTCTCTACAACTGAAATGATCTTATTAGTATGGAAAAAGCAGCCAGAAATAATTTTTCTCTGTCCTGTGGTGAAACGTTCTCCGATGAATCATCTTGCAGCTGCTCAGTCAGAGGTGTGAGCTGACAACAGAAAAAAAACTGATTGAAGTTTTGCTTGGCCAGTGGCTATGGTATATCAGTGGGCTATACGGAACATTAACAGCACTAATGAATTTCTGTTTGATGCTGTACTAGAAAGGCATAAAAAAAATGAAATACTACTGTATAGAAAGAAGTTACTGAAAGAGCTTTATATTTCACTTCTGAAAAAATTAAACAACATTTTTAAGTACAAGGAGAGGAGATATATCTTTTTTCAATAGCGGGTGGTAACATTTGTAAGCAGATAGACAAAACAGACATCTTATTCTGAGTTTGCAAGTTCCCTTCTTCAACTGGCTATAAGAAGCTGTGGCAAAGGCAA
>VXAA01000923.1:161970-176968 GCA_013399115.1 Anseranas semipalmata | reverse complement strand
AAAGGAAAGCATCCCCATGCAGGAGGTAAAATAGAGTCTCATTTGTGTGACGGTCCAGAGCAAATGGTCTCATCCAAGCCCTGAATTTACTCCCACTGACTATCATGGAAGAACTCCCACTGACTATCACGGAGACAATATTTCTTTAGTTTTCTCTTTTTCCTTTTCAAACAGGCAACACAATTGCACATACCAAATCTGCCACCCCACTCACCTGAGGAACCAGGTTTGGAACAGGAAGTAACACCAAGACAGTTTGTTTCCACAACAAACCTTCACCCCAGTCTGGAGAGCAGCCACACAGCAGCACCTCCTGTTCTGGCTATGTTCCCAACCCCAGGGCACTTGCAAAGCAGGAGATGTGTGGTTTCAGCTCTTGAAACACTGTCTAGAGAACACACGTGTGAGACTGATGAGCCCACAAAACACCAGGAACATGGGGACTCTCCCTACCTCATGTAGTTCATGAATGTACTCACAGCAATACTGTACATACCATACTGCCACAAAACAGGGTAACCGATTATTACACACTTATGTTGCACATGATTTGGTTTTCAAATATTCAGTTTTTCTCCTGTGCATTTTCCTGAAACTGAAATCAGTCAGTCTGGTTTTGTCGCTATTTTGTCACCAATTTTTCAACTGGAATAAAGAAAACTTTTTTTTTTTTTTTTTCCAAACTGAAGCTCCACTTTAATAAAATAGTGGCTGGCATTTTGAAAGTAAGTACTGTATACACCTAGCTCCCCTTGACATGAAAAAAAAATGCTCTTCCAAATCACCTTCTTTATACCTCATAATCACTCATTTCCTGAACTGTAGCAACAGTTTCAGCTATTACACCCTTGCTCTTGGGGAGACTGAGAAAACCCTGCTCCCTGAAGAGTAAAATAAGATCATTAGCAAATTATCTGCTGGTACAGTAAGAAAAAAGAAAAGCTAGCAGTCTGATGAATATTATTAGAGAATTTCTGTATAATAAGAGCTTTTGAAGATTGAAAGTGGTATAAAATTGCCAATTTGAAAGATAGCAGTACTCTTTCATCCAGGAATAGGACCAAGCTCTCTAATGTGGTCAAGCTGCACTCAACAAAGAGCCATGGTGCGATGGGAGGTGGGGTATTGCTATACCATTTTATATTACTCAGTTCAAGACTGAAATATTAATCACCAAATCCTCCTGTCAGAAAAGCCTGCATGCCACCAGCAAGCACAAAGTTACAGAGACACAGAGCACAGTTTAGTCCAAAAATCGTTTCTTTCATAAACTGCTTTATACAGGTCAATGCAAACCAAAGCCCCAGCAGCCTCTTCCTGTCAAGAAGGAAACACCACAGATTGGAAGCTGTGAATATTTATAAGTTAGTTATTTCAATCTTGGAAGTTTTTCTGGGAAGTTTTTTCTACAGCACATGGCACTCAGTTAAGACAGCCAATTAATAGACTCCCAACTGCAGTAATCGGTCCCAGTGCTAACTGGGTTATTATCACTGGATATATTTATAAAGATTAATGAGCAGCCAGCAACTTTTGTAATATTCAGTCACTACTGACTTAGGCTAAACTTGAGAACTCATTTCAAAGGCAACAGTCTTTCTAGCCTAATGCTAATCTCCAGAGCCACCCATATCCCAGCCCCACAGAAAGCATAAGTAAAATACATACACTGAAAGAAAAATCGTATCAGAAACAGATCACGAAATAAGTTGTTTAGGGTACTATTAAGCTGTTTAAAAAGATAGGTCTTCAATGTTTTTTTTCCTGAGTACATTTGGAACAGTCAGACTTTGATATGTCTTTGCATTTGTCAATGAATTTTCAAGGGTGTTATGTCTGACCTGAGTATAAAAGAGCATGTCCCAGCTATTCAGACTTATGTTCAGATAACAGAATGCCCAGAAGCATTAAGATGTCTGGGTTATCTGATTTTGGTAAATACGTATGCAAAGGGGAAAAGGCCTTACTGAGTAAGACAAAATAAAATTTCACTGTATTGCATAATGTATCTGCTGTCAAAACTCAGTAATTTTGAAAGGGTTCATTATCTCTACGGCGAGTTTTAGAGTCCCATACTTAAGAAGAGATAAGTGTTTGTGTTGGTTTTCATGTTATAGCAGATTTCTAATATGATGATACTTGAGAAGACCCTGTTGTTCAATCAGACCTTTGATTTGAGATCTTATGCAAAAAAACAGGTCCCAGTGGAGAAATATACGAGCTTGAAACTAGTTCAATATACTGGAGCTATCTTCTTGTTAAAGTATCAGCTTTCAGGATTTCCATCCCACTACATTCGCATTCACTGGAAGCATTGCATATATCTGTATACCATTCAGAAGAATTTTTTAAAAAGCGAGAATGCAGAAGCCTAGACTGCTATGAAGCCTAGACTATCCAAGAAGACACCAGTTATGACAGAAAACTGAAGTTATTTAGAATGCCTATTAAATAAGTTTTGTAAAGTCTGATCAGCTCCTTTCTTCTAACACTGCTGCCGATTCCCAAAGGAACTCTTTATTCCTTCATTAATGGATGTTCTAGAGCCTGATTTTGCTTTCAATCTTACTCTAATTCTTTCAGCTTCCAGTAACTCTTTAAAGATATGATGTTATATCATGAGTACTATGACATGCGAGTACTATGACATGCTTTCCATTGTATGGGCTCTCACATCAAAGCTTCCATTAAAGTATGGAATATTCTTGAGTTTAAGCGTATTACCATCCTAACATTTTATTCAGCTACAGGTTTCAATCACGAAGGGCCAGGCTACAGCTGGCCTGCGGGGCATAGCAAAGGGTCACCCGCAATTTTATCTTAGAATAGCATAATTCCATGAGTAAAAGGACTTGATATATTGTTAGAAATACCAGTTATCTCAGATAAAGCCTTCAAAGAACAGTGGAGACCATGGCCTTTCCTCTTCCTGCTCCTCTGGATAATGAATTAGGCCAGTGCAGGAAGAAATGCATTTTGAATGCCTTTGGAGTTGCTACTCCTATCTTTATGTCTCTACATCGCCCAGACTCTTGCAGAAATTCTGAGTCACCTTAACACCATAATCTGCCTCAAAGGGCAGAAAACTAGAGTTGGAGTTATAATCACCACATTAAAAATTGCTTCAACAGGTTGAGTCAATGCTGCAGATATGTTCTTCGTTATAAATTTCCAACTGTCATGTTGCATGAAAATCTAACTGTCGTTAAAACGTTTCGTTTTTTTTTATTTTATTTTTCTTTTTTTTTTAAATCCTATCAAGAGCATGATTGCATTTTTTAAAGTACCCTGTCCATGGAAAACTAATTTAGTTCCATTAATGAAAAGGAAGCAAAATATGATTGAGGATGTAATACGGAATTATAGTTCATTAATTCTTCAAGTATGTAATTTTCCAGACTCCTGATCCCCCATTGATTTCTGCACACCCCCATAGGTCCTGCTAAATGCCAGCAAAAAGAAATTCAATTGTGTTGTTATTTCATGTGTGGCAGTGGCGGTGCTCCAAAATTAGATAGAAACATTATGAAAGGGAATTTTCCACTGACTGCTTCACCATGCAGCCCTGTTAACAATTCTTTGTTGTCAAAAATTGATCAATCACAGACCCCACAGATAACTGAAACTATGACAGTTTCTCATTAGGCACCCAATATCATCAAAAGATGTGACATTTGTAACAATTGAAGATGATAATTCAGAACACCTAATTAGCCATGATGAACTAGGTGCATGCATGAATAGCAAGAAAAAAATAAAAAAAAAGGAATATATTTTTCAATGAGGTTCTGTGAAACTGATTGTGCCAATCCCCATTAGAAATTTAGATGAACTGAAAGGTACTGGGTCTCTATTCTTAGACACTGACAAAGATGTGGTTTTGCTTTCACTTTGTCCATAATTCTCAGTACGGTACCTCATCTTAACTGTAATACATGCTCCTATTTCCCAGTTAGCCCTATCTTGAAAAAGCAATTATTTTCTTCAAGATAGAAAAAGCACTTCTACACCTTGAAATACACTGACAAAGCCACTTTAGTGCATGCTAGTGTTTCGAAGTGATGTAGCTCCATTTGCACATGTTAGGAACAGGACTAACATACTAGTGCTACTCCCTAAACATGTCAGTTGCTGGATAACAGTTGAGTCCTGAACAAAAGGGCTAGATTACTTTATCTGGAAAAAAGATTTAGTTTGGCCAGATGTTATCTCTTTTCCAAAGGGTGAGAAGGAAGGCTTCGTTTGCATAATGCACTGACTGAAGATCTTGAGTTTTCTCAGGTGAGGAATCAACTCAGTCATAACTGCGAGTTTTAAGAAAAACTTCTACATGTTTGAACCATAGATTCTACCAGCATATTCTCAGATTTGTTTGGGTTCAGCTTTGCAAAAAGCTGTTTCAGCTCAGTTCTGGTATGAATTACAGTAAATTTCCAATGATTCAGTTCTGAGGTCATTTAAGGAAACAAAACAAAACAAAAACAAAACAAAAACAAAACAACAAAACAAACAAACAAACAACAACAACAAAAAATAAAAAAACAGAAAACAACTCAAAGTTTTGGCTAGGGTCTAATCTGACACCCTGATCTGAACTTGGTCTTCTGCTTGGTCTTCTATCCTTTAGAAGAGTGCTTAATCTTAAAACACTCTTACCCACATCTTCTTACCAGTGACTTGCCACCATGACTCTCAGTCCATATACCCAAGACCACAAATTTACATTGCTGCTCATAAAGAGTCAAATCATGTAGAGACTGTACAAAACTGTTGAAGCACAGCAGGAAAAAAAAACCAAAACAAACAAACAAAAAAAAACCACACTATTTCTTTGCTTGGGCTATAAACATATCAACATATGATTGGCATATATCTGCAGAGATTGCACACTCCCTCATGCTGACAGCAAGAGGAAGGGCTCCATAGGGATATGGTGCAATGATTGGCAGTGTTATAGATTTTAATTCCACTAATAGTTCAATGTCTCGTAATTCATAAAAGAGAGACCCTACAGTGAGTTATGAAGGTCATCCCTATTTCCCTTGTATAACAGAAGGAAATTCTATCCAGCTGCACTATTCTATTCTATTCTATTCTATTTATAACTCACTGTATTTTAAGAACCTAATTGAAATGTTAGTTTTCATGTTTAGTAAAGGAGATTCTTTCCTGTAGCAAGTAATAGCTAAGTAGTGGATGCATTTTGATGTTTTTAATAAAGAACAAAACTTCCTGTCTCCTCAAATCTCTTTAGTAGCACTCTCCTTTCCTGGTTTCTCAATTTTTTTAAGCTGCTACATATAGTATTTGTAGTGTTTCAACAAGCTAAAGAAAATATAAAGATAAGTACTAGTTGGCTCTTCAGCAGAGAAAAAATGTCTTTTGCTATTTAAAACTGACAAGGATTCTGAAGGAGGAAAGAAATAATATACACCCAAGAAAGCGTGTCAGGCAAGGAAAATGAAGGAAGAAAGAGACACAAGGAAAAAAGAGCATAGCATCTTAAACTACAAAACAGAATGGGTGAGCTAAGTAGGGTTCATGCCTAAATCCAGAATGCTCACCAAACTCAATATGGGCATTTTTGCTTAAATTCTGTCAAAGATGTACTCTGTGAATAAATCTAAGCAAAAACGTGAAGCAAAGCAAAACTTTCCAAGCTTCTAAAGTCACCAGCCATTGTCTCACTGCTTATTTTTGAGCTGATTTTTCATATGTCAGAAAAATTCAGGTGATAACTCGGATTAGGGTGACCTCCCTTCCAGACACTGCAGCAAAGCAAAAAGCATTTCATTTGCAGAACCCTAGCTTTCCTGTTGGCTTGCTGCAGATCTCATTTGTTTATTCTCACAGACAACTTTTAAACCTTCTTCTGCAATTTAATGAGCTAGCAATTTTAGAATATGTCCTTTTTGAAAGTCAAAGGAAAAGTATTTTCTCAGGTTTTACAAATTGGCTGCACTTCCCTTTTTGGAAAAATAGAATATAAAATCCACCATGTCTTCTGTCAGATACTGACATATTTGAGCAGAGGAGCAGAAATAAGATGATCTATGTCTTATCTGGACTTTTGCAACTGCCTTCTTATATAAACCTGTCACCTATTTAATTTTCCCTATGTCTTGATTTCCACATCTGTAAAATGGGGAGAAAGTGCTTGTACCAGCTCTCTACTTTGTCTTGTACATAAAGTATGCTGGGTGAAGAGTTTTAAGTAACAGCTCTGATTCCGTCAGCATCACATGCGACAACACCCAGGCATGGTCTGGGGAACAGCAGCTACAGAAGAGGCCAGCCTGTTCTGGGGAGAGGTGAAAGGAGAAGCACTGAGCTGTAGAGATGCAGGAAAACTCCACCTTTGCCAGCTACTTTACTGAGTATCATAGACATATCATAGAAGTCACAAGGGCACTCACTGATAGTAATTTTTCTTGCATCTTTTTAAAATAGAGCTCACAATGTAGGCCACAACTGTTCTTTTTTTTTTTTGGTAAAAATATAATATTCCCATGCATAGCTCTGCTGCACGCTAAGGATCTTGACAGAGTGATTGAGCACAGCACCAGTGCCATAGCATTTAACTTCATATTGCTATATATGTTCAGAAGAGATATTTAGAGAGAGAAAAGCAGGAAGCTATTTTTTTACACCAGCACATTGAATTTCAGAATTTTACATACAGCTTATCAGTACCATATATCCCTTGTTTGTAACCCATCTGCTGGCTGCATATGTCTATTTTTCTGTAGCCTGAATTAGCACTTGGAGCATTGTTAAAATAGAGCATTCCTTGCAGGAAGGCTCATTCCCCAGGGGTTAGCTGAACACCTCTCTACTACAGTTTCTGAGACTGCCAATCACGTTTTCTTTTTTTGTTTGGAACTTCTTTGTAATACTAAATATGAAGACTCAGCTTTTATAGGCACATGGTTAGCTAAATTTGGATGAAATTATTAATTATAATAGTGATTCAACTGACACTCATTAATGCTTTAATAGATTTTTATTGGTATTATGAAATATGCAGTATAATTTCTCTTCCTAGTGACAGTCCTTTCTGAATCTAAAGTTACTCTTGGGCTATAAACATTACATGCCCAAGATTTATAAGCTTTTTAAGAATAAAATCCTTCAAATCTGTTATTTTTTTTTCCCTGAGGAAAAAAAAAGTGCACGTGGAGAGGTACTTGGAAAAGTGTCTCAGCAGAAACTCTGTTCAAGCATTTCTTGTTCTCTTTGGAAAGGATCTTCTGAATTCTTTTGGGTCAAGGGAGAAAAAGGAAACTTTAGCCAGTTTACACTCTTTATATGAATCATCAGAGAAATCTCTGACAAGTCAAAGGAGACAGAGACGTGATGGCAGCCCAGACAACCTTCATTTGTAACCAATTACCTACCAGATTATTACTCAGGTTTTACATAGAGTTTACACAATTTATTGACTTCGCAACTGTCAAATATTCCCAACAGATTTGGGATCCTCCTCTCACAGAATCTGATCGTCTCTGAGCTTTCATCTTGTATCTGGATGAATTTTACCCCCTTCCTTCAACCTTCACTTCTTCATTTGAGTATGTTTGTTTTAGAGGGAGTGAGGGACATGCCCTTTGCCACCTACAAGCCCTGTGAGCAAAGCTGCTGCTGCATCATGCATTCCACACACTGTTCTCTCCCCTTCTTCCATTGGACTTCAGTGTTAGAGATGCCAGTTAAAAGAGACGTACAGTCAGGAGAGAGTTAAAGCCTTTGCCTCTACTTAGTTTCTGCCAGTGTTTGCTCTTGTCAGTCTGCCTATGTTCATAAGAGCAACTGATGCCCAATTAAAAAAGCAGAGATTGCAGTATTTGCCTCTTTAGCGCTCAGTGTTCCTTAAGATGTCATATATCAAATGCTTTGCAGTGACTTTAAGTTAGGCAAAGTCAACATATTTTTCATTAACACATCTAAATAGATTAGAAAAATGCATCACAGTTAAGATCCTTATGGGGGTATAGCCTTCTTTTTGAAATCATCCATATCTTTATTTTTATTAAACTATGGTGTTTTCGTTACTTCATAAAGGTACAAGCATCAGTAGCAATTTGTTTTATTTTTATGCACATTGGACTGGGCACCTATTCACCTAGAACACTAATTTGTTGTCGGGGAGGCAGATGATTTATGAATAAAGCTATGAACATATTGCATGTTATAGTTTCTTCAGCTAGACTCTAACTTAATAGGATATCTGCTAATCCAAGGCCTCACTTCAGAAATATATTAAAGCATAAGCAATTCAACAACATGCTTCACAGTCCTTGTTTTTCTTAGTCTTGATCAGAACTACCATGGTCAAATGGTCTTGACCATCATTGGCACAGAGTCATTTTTGGAGAAGTCCAAATGGACATTTTAGAATGACTCAGCAAACCTGTTATTGTTGTTGTTCATAGAAATAAACAAGCAAAACTGGATCACATGCAAAGATGAAAGACCGAGCATGCAGGTCATTAAAAGCATGTATAGTGTACGTCAAGAGAACTATATCAGTTTGTATCAGTTGAATACAAGGCCCAGTTTTGGTGAGATGAAAGCATGAGAAAGGAGATCAGTTAGGAAAACAGTTATTTTTATCAGGTTTGCCTAGAAACCAAAACAGATGAGTAGTATGGTAAAAAAAAATAAGACAAAATAGTCATTAATTTTGAATTACTGGAAGAAGGTTCAAAAAGATAAATTTCTACACTTAATAAAATACCTTTAGAAAACCACAACTAAGGAAAATAAACCATTTCATCAGCAGAACTCTATGGGACTTTCAGTACCAGCTTTTTGGTAATACCCATACATCTTCAACCTGTCAGCACAGAACCATCCCCAGCTCCTGCCCAGTCAACTATCAAGGCCATAATTTGCCTTCTTTCTTTGTTTCACCGGAGTTATCATATGAACAAAGCTCGTGACCAGAATAGATGCTGTGAAGATGATAGCTCCTAACCTCATGATGTTATGTAAAGCATATCACAGGAGCGTAGGGGAAAATATAGGAACCAAAGGTTACTTTGCATTCTCTCCTCCAGAGCAGCCAAATGAGATTTTTCAGGGACTTTCTAGGAATTTCAGATTTGACAGAGTACGCATTAGGCCTGTCTGCCTGGAACAGTCACCTTGTATTACTGAGAATACTTCTCCCTGTTAATCACCAGTCAGAAGTAGGTCAATTATACTCTAACTGGTACATCAGAAAACTGTACTATGCAAAAACAATGCAAAAGGTTGGCAAGTAAGCAATGTTGAGGTTCAAGTTCATAGAATTACTCTTCTCACAAACGGTTTATTTGAGACTGAGGCAAGACAAGAGAAAAAAGAAGATAAATGGATGTACATTCCAAGTACTGAAAGGACTTGGGGACACCACCAAGGTACTGGGTTAGATGGTTCACGGAGGCACAGCTCAGTATTTGAATCGTTGCCCTTAGGCACTATTTGCCTACAGAAGCTCAGGAAGTAAAGTTTAATAGCTTTCACCCTGAGCAACAGGAAAATTACCTTAAGCTGACCATGCAAATTACTGTGGCAGTTTTAGCCTACACCCTACTAGTGCTTGTTCAAATCTCAAAAGTCACCTCATAGGTTGAAAACATTAAAAAAAACTTGCAACTACAAGAAAAGCAGAAATATTGTCAATGAGATGACTGCAATACTGGTATGCCTTGGTAAGAAAATAGCTTGTATAGTCATCTCCTGCTAATTTATCTTCACATTAGCAAAAAATTTTATGTGAAGATTCTTGTTTCACATTGCAAAATTGTAGTTCGGTGACAGGATTGAAAAATACAAAGGATATATCTCCAAATTCAGTATTAGGGTTCTGTATCAAGGTATTAAAAAATTATCATAGAAACATTTTTTTAAAAGTAGAATTAGCTGCTATGTTTAAAAAATACAGAAATTGATGATATAGGATGCTTCCCATAAACTGGCCCATCATTTTACTATCTGCTTTTCCTACAGTAAGTGGGCTTTTAAAATGGAATAATATAGAGTAAGGCTTAGCACCACTGAACACACTAGTTATATGCATTAACTTGATAAACCAAGAATAGCTCAAAGAACATTATTCTTGCCTCTGCAATCAGTAGTTCACATGCAAATAAACCATCTCTGAGAAGGCCAAGCCTGTAAGGCAGGCCACTCATTACCCAGCCTGTGCAAGCTGAGGAATGACCTTATGTAACAAAGATGCAAGTTATAAGGGAAGACGTTTCAGCATCCTCAGCAAAATCATTTCATTAATTTTAGCAGCTGGGTCCTGTCTCTTTCTGCTGAAATAGAAACTACAGAAAATATTAATTAAATGCAGGTGCATGCAGTAATTCAGAAGTGTCAGAGTCAGCTCCTGCAAATAGAAAGTACAGTTAGACATTTGCTGTTACAAGTTTAAGTTAAACCAGTTTAAACAGAATACTGAGAACTCCATGTCTACAGCTACATTTCAGCTAAGGCCAGAAAGACCAAACCTCCCAACCCAATATGCCACATACCCAAATTTCCATAGGGTAAGATGCCAGGAGACTTAGCAAGAAAACGGCGAGTACTCTGAATAACTCAAGGATGAGAAATAGCAGTGGCTGCCCAGGGCTAGGGTGCACACACCGCTAAGTCCAGCGATGAGGGGGACACGTCAGCTCCAGCATCCTTCCTCACTCACCTCCTCCCACAGCCAGGGGTCTGGGCAACATGGGGACCTGCCACAACCGCCTCGGCACAGCTGTGGTGCCAGCAGCAGCATGCAGCCCAGCATGCAGTCCAGCATGCTCAACTGCTTGCAAGCCAAAATTTGGCTTCTTTGGGTTTTGTCCTGGGTGATGTGTTTTTTTTTTTGTTGTTTATTTGCATCAAAGGAACAATTTTAAGTAGCTTATGAACTTTGAAAATGACTTAAGTTGAAATGCTAGACTTGAGTGACTCTAAAAGGCCTGACTTTCAGAATATGGTGAATTCCCCATTCACTGCCCATTGGGATCTGTTAAAATGTTTTACACTGCAAGTCAGCCTTAAGTAATATTTGCTTTAAAAAATTGTATCCAGGTTCTGTAGATTAACTCAACATTTTCTTATTTCTGTGAGTCAAAGTCAGCACTTTAATGTTACTAAAACATTGCCTGCTGAAAGTATCCTCTAAGATCTCGGTCTCAAACCTGGCAAAACCTTCCCAAAAATTTGAGTTGATTTTTTTCAAAAAAAATTCTCCTGAATTCTCCGGACACCAGGACCCAAGCAAGCAAGCCAGGCAGGATGTGAAAACCAATGAACTGGGGAAGGCATCATCTCCTTCTACAGCTCTTGCTCTGGACAGTCCATCCCTGTGCTGCGTTCATATTCACTCCACCACTTTCCACTTGGCTCCCCTCTTTTGTTTCCTCCTTCATTAAAAAAAAAAACAAAAAACACCCCCTTAAGGATTTGAGAGAGAATAAAATCATTAACCCCAATATGTCTCCTCCTAAAAGGAGCTTGTATGTTACACTCATTTGTCCTAGCAAACAATCAGCTGTCTCTGGCTAGACTATGAACAGTTTAAAGGCACTCATTACTTTAGGTTTGTGCAGAACCTTGCATACTTACACCATGAATTTGAGCCTTTTAGTATTCTTGTTGTAAATCCCAATCCTACTATCAGTAATTTAAATTTTCATTTTAAAAATAAAACTGAGCAAAAGGCAGATTCCTGAGTTATGAAAGTTTTGACTATGACGCTTTCAGAGCTTCCAGACAGTTTTTATTAGATTGGGGACAAGAATTTTTAATAGTTCTGCCAAAAGTAATTCCAGTTCTTTCAGAATTAGTTCAATGCTGTGTGGGCTTCAAATGCCATCTGTGTCATAGTTTTAGCTTCAGAGCCTACCTGGCCACAAGCTGATTGTAGTTGTTTTAGCTGAACACCAAGGATCAAGGGCTTAAATGGAAGCAATTCTCTTATGATGTTAAAAGTACTAAAATACTTCATCATGTTTTTTGCAAAATCAGCAACGTTAACAAGCTTTCTGGTTACTTTGACAATGCTTTCTATTCCAATACCAGTAAAACTATTTTCCTAACAACTAGGGTATCAGAATTAAAAGATTTTCACAAGCTTCCTTTGAAACAGGAAAAACGATAGTCTTCAATAATCTGAAGCCTGCTAATATTATGGCCAGTGCACATGAACAAACTAATATGGATTTGCAGAAAAGAGCAACAGTCATGCATGCTAATTATTTAGCTTATACAGAAAGTGGCACAAAACTCTAAAGAGATGTGATCTATAACAACTATTTAGCCATATCACTTGTCTGAGTTGTATTTTAGTATTTTGAACTACAAATGTTAAGCACAAAGGCATGAATATTTTAGCTACATCAAAGTCTTCTTCTTTCTCCATGAAGTATTCACAACACTTTTTCTATTTTTGTTTGAGCTTTCCATACAGGAAAAAAGAAATACAAAGAAGAGCCAAAGAATATATTTTCCTTAAATCTGGCTATTTCTGATAAAAGACCTGATAAAAGAGGGTGAGCTCACATATCTTATGCTGACCATTTTTTTCATAAATTCACTTACACATTTAATTACACTGTCAGTAAAAATACAGGGCTAATGTCAGTAATAATACAGGGCTGAATTAATGTAGAGTCTGTAAGTTAAACATTTCCTCAACAGATCCTTTCAAACATAACAGCTTTGTGTGCCAGTTTATCATCAGCAGTTTGCCATGGCCTGTTTAATAACAGGTAGATATGATTCCTTTGATATCCAAAGTTTGTTATTAGGAAATGAAAGTTACAGCCAATCATCCATGAAGAAGCCATATACTTCCAGCCAACTCGTTACAAAAACTACATCAAAACACTACTATAGTAGTGAAACTCTGCTATTTGATCTCCTGCATAACTAAAAATGGTCCAGGGGAATACTCAAAGCACAGAATGAGTGTGGGAACTCAAAAGAGAAGCTGACAAATGGCAAGAATGCAGTAATCTTGTATACATGGACTAGCATATATGCATACATAGTAGGAGAACAAACCCACTGTTAAAGCTCTATCATCAAATTAAAGGGGAGTTACAGTAACATCAAGGCAGTCTAACAAAGTTATCCTATGGTGGATTCTGAAATAAAGCAGTTTTCAAACACAGTTTAAGACAGCATTTAAAAATGTCTACTGAAAAATTCACGATTTTGCAATCAAACAAGACAGTGTTGTCAGGTATTTTGAAGAAGTTTAAACGGCACAAATATTTTCAGATTCCCTTCATAGTCTCAGCTTTCTACGCTGCAGAAGACTGTGTTCTACCAGGTTAACTACTGCTGTGCCTTGTAAAATTTGAAAATCTTTTAACATATATACAAGCCAACAAATGCACCCCCAGAATTAATGTTGCTTCAACCTACTTCCTTTGGTAAGAGAAACAGGAATTCTCCCAGGTCTCATTTTTATGTTCTATTCCCAATTAAAATAAAGAACTGCTGGAGGTTGGTGTATCTGCACATCATTCTTACATCTTGTTCCACTGATGTTCTGCTTCCTTGTTCCACTGATCCATTTTAACAGGGCATAGGCCACGATTAATCTAAAAGGCTTGCAGGGAGAATTCTAAAGCATTGCAATAGCTCTGTTAACTGCAAGGCACTTCACAGTGAATACCTCATCTCATGAAAATAATATCTGACTAACAGTACCAGCTGATCCTCATTCTTATGTTACTGAGAGAGCAGTGGTTCCTACCGACACCTCAGAAGCACCCACTTGGAAGCAAAAAACTTTATGAAATGCAATGCCCATTACAGCACTTAGTTACACAAAGCTTTGCTTCTCTTTCAAAAGCTGCATTGTGTTTAGGAACCTGACATACCCTTTCCATGGCAGCTGACAGATGAAAAAACTTACAGCTATGCTAGTAAAGACAAGCAAGCTTCTGGTTACTAATCTACGGAAACTGGGAAAGCTGCTTGGTGTCCTGGGTGAATGGGCCTGCCCTAAGACCATGTTTTAATTTCAGGATAATTTTATCAGAAGATTTCTGGCCTCTCCAATCAAAAGCAGGCGGTCTGCTTCCCACTCACCTGTGCCCAGTCACTGCCTCCGCTCCTTTCCACTCTGTTGGAAGGCTCAGAGGAGCTGTTAGCCTCATCCCTCTGGGCCTGATCGAATTTCCAGGCTGGATCTTTTAGCTTCCATGCCAACAGCCATAGCCAGTTCATCAGCTGTTCACCTGAAGTGGTGCCAAATGGTCTGATCCCTTATTACATGCCTCTCTCAACTGCAGCTTTGACAGATGAACGGTGGAATAGGGTATCTCCCCAACCAACAAGGGCACCAAGGGAGCAGGTCAGGTCTTCAACAAATGGTAGACAGCCTCGCTAAACATTTAAGGGAAAGTTCTGGATACCGGCAATCCCAGCCATTTCAGCTGTGGTTTCTTCCTGTTCTTGGTCAATGGCCTGTCCTATGACACATAACCCTGGCTCCATAGGCAAGACCTTAGCAGGGACAGCACCATTCCTCTCAGGCTTTGAGAAGAATATAGAGGGAATATACATGCAGAGTTGGGGTTTGGAAAGGACATAGAAAGGGGCGAGGCACTCAACGAAGTTGAATATGAGCCAGCAACGTGCCCTTGTGGCAAAGACCAACAGCTTCCTTGGCTGCATAGGAAGAGCATGGCCAGCAGGTCGAGGGGGTGATCCTTCCCCACTATTTCATGCTGTTGAGATCATATCTGGAGTGATGGGTCCCGTGCTGGGCTCCCAAGTATAAGAGAGACATGGACATACTGGAGCAAATCCAGTGAAGAGTCTTGAAGATGATTCAGGGACCAGAGCATCTGCCATACGAGGAGAGGCTGATAGAACTAGGATGGTCAACCTGGAGAAGAAAAGTCTGAGGGGGATCTTATCAATACCTCATGGTGGGGGAGCCAGACACTTCTCAGTTATGTGCAGGGAAAGGACTTGGGCGGGTGGGCATAAATTGTAA
>VXAA01000923.1:149055-161884 GCA_013399115.1 Anseranas semipalmata | reverse complement strand
ACTGTGAGGGTGATTGAACATTGGAATTGGTTGCCCAGAGAGGTTGTGGAGTCTCCAAACCTTAAGATATTCAATATCCAACTGGACAAAGCCATGAGAAACCCAATCCATTTGACCCTGCTTTGAGCAAGTGGATTGGACATGATCATCTCCAGAGGCATCCTCCAACTTCATCCTTGCTACAGTTCTAAGAAATTATTTAAACAGCTACTAATCCATCTTTTACAGAAGGACACAGTAAGAACTGGTGATTGTATTTTCTAGGTTATTGCTGGGGTGTGGATTCAATCTCCTATTGCTTCATAGGTACAGCAGCTGCTGAAATTTTTTATAACCCTACGTGCTTTAAGTTAAAAATGCCAAGCATCTTCAATAAGCAGTTTTTAAATGTGTGTGGCATAAACAGAAATAAGTAATATGCGATTTAAAAATAGATTTGGCATCTTTACATAAATCCTCCTCCCTACTTGTATGTGACTGCAACTAAAGATGTCTGCCTAGAAAAGATTATATCACTTTTGGAGATAAAGTGACTGTTCAAAAAGGGAAGCTTCCAGCATAAATTATTTGTAGTGTGAATGTCTTGATTGCTTCAAACTTAACAAGAATTACCTTCAGGAAACTCTGCCACATTCACTGGGAGTGAATGTGTGCTGTCTGAAGCTCAGGTTTTCCTTTTATGGCTGCATGTTTCTAACAATGCAGTCTCAGAATGAACAGGATATCTCTTCCATTCGTGGCACTGAAGGTACTTCAGACCATATGTGTTTCAAAGTCATGTGCAATTTGATTATAATCTTACTCTTGGACATTCATATCCAAACAAGGTGACCAGGTTTGTACCCTTTGGCTGACCACTGACATGATTTATTTCACTGGTAAGAACAAATATGATGTCTAGTGGACCTCCACCAGGAGAGAGGGGCTTCTCCTTGCAAAACTGACCTACAAAACTGCTTTGGGACTGCCAAACTGCCTCCAAATCATAACAATGGTATCACTAGCTCTCAGATACCAGGTCAAAACTACCATACTAACCTTATGTTTAATATTGAGATCAGATATTCAGAAAATATAGTATGATGCTTCCAAAGGCAGTTAGACCTGGTCCAACTCTGCTGCCTGCCCTCCTCTTAAGTTTCCTGAAGGGCAGGAAGGGCAGCAGTCTGGCTGCCCTGGAAAGGCATTTGAGCCTGAATGCACTGAAGCTAACTGTGGGCCAGTATCTGAATTTTCTGATTTGGGAACAGAGACTAAAACAAAGATGCTTCTCGTCTACACATTTCAGATAGATATAAAAAGCAGGAAAAGATGAGTACGAGCCTTGAAACGATACATGTTATGTTTAGTTGATAAGAGCAGAATGCTGCAAGGAGCATACGAGACAAATATTACTAAAACAAAGTAACTGTTTTAATACTTCAGCATTATCTTAGCACACAAACTGTTCCAAGAGAAAACACAACAGTTACACCGAAGAGACCTTGATAACCTGCACCACACTATTTCCAGTCTGCGAAACAGTGAGGAATACTTGAAAACTTGCCATTTTGACATTTTTCTAGAAATAGATCAACTATCGGGATACTGCTTTTCACACAGCACCCCTCTTGCGCACTGTGGTAATATACATTCAAATACAGCGGAATGAAAACAATCACATTTCTCACCTCTCAAATGGACCAGATAATACAGAATTCAGATCAGTCTGTGTTTTTCATTAAACTGGACATGTTTACAAGTCAGATGAAAGCAATACTTGCTCAAATGACCTCCCTTCCTCTGCTTGGAAGATTTATTGAAGGCAATATAGAATGGCAACAATAGTCAATCATAGGTGGCAGACTGCCCTTTTATTAGGCATACTGAAGCCAATTAATCTAAGCGAGCTTTCTCCCTTTACCTCCTGAGGGCACGTACTGTTAGAATGCATTTAAAAATTCTGCAGCAATAAATAAAGGTGGTGAAACTATTCATTTGAACTTTGAGAAATTATTTACAGGCACTTGAGATGCTAAGTATTAACATTGCACATACTCTGCTAAGCAAAGTGCCTGCTGCTGTAATTTGACTAGATCCAAGATTTCAAAAATAAAGCTCTAAAACAAGGCTTTGTGGTACAGCCATCCTCAGGGACCGCAAGAAGAAAAAGGAATGCCTGTGAGAGGAGGTAAAAGCAGCAGGAACACCGAAACCTGCCTTACACTGAGTAAAGAATGCTGAGTTAACCAAAAGTCTTCAAATAAGGTTGCAAGGGAAGGGGGGCTAGTGAACCAGGTATATGTTTAGAGCACAGAAGCAATCAGTTATTGGGATTTATTTCTAGATGCCAGATTATCTGCCATTTACAGGAGATACCAAAGGTCATTTGAGGTGAAAAGCAAGTCTATAATAATCTTATTAATTATGAAACATCAAAACCCTAGACATCTTAATTCGTGTTCTCGCTTTTGCAGTCCATGTGTTTCTAATTAAAACTGCTGTAACATGTTCACTTGGGAGGCATATAGGAAAAGTGAGTAACATTTTAGCAGCAGCTTCCTCTTTTAGGGCACACACTTAAAACTCTCCTTTATTTTTTGATTACCTCAAGCATCCTTCTTGGATTACCTTCACCATAAATTCAATTATAATCTTACCAGTTTCACAGCTGGGGCCAGTGAAGCCTTGTGGGCAGGCACACACATTGGAAGCAATACAGGCTCCTCCATTCCGGCACCCATCTTTGCAAAATGCTGAAATAATAAAAGCACAAGGAATGACAAAACTACACTCAGTATCTATGCAGGTGTCCACAAGCCTCGGGCAGACTGAGACAAAACGCAGTCCCTGCAGCACTGAGCACAGAGGCTGCTTTCTCCTAAGCACAGAGGTCACTAAGAGATGGTTTATAGCCCCCCTGCCTCACTGGCCAGATGGGCTGACAAGCTACAGAAGGAGATTAGAGTAAATCATCTGAAGACAACTGCCCACATATGTACTCCTTCCCATGCACTGGGAAGCAATGAAGGACAGCATCTTCCCTTGAAACAGACTCTTCTTAGAGCAGTGCTGTTCTTCTCTGCTTCCCAAATAAAGGCCTGAGCATAACAGGCACAAATGAGCACTAAATATACTGGCTACCTTCTTCCTTGATTCAGAGATTAGATTGAAACAATAAAGATAGTAATTTGTCTCAAGAGATTCTGAAGAACTCACAAACATTTACCATTTACAGTTTGAAGTCAATCTCTGGATTTGTTTGTTGGCACACTGCAATCTGAGAAGCTGTGCTCACATATTTAGGCATTTCAGCTTTCTCCAGATATAGTTATAAATATGTGCATGCATTAAAGAAACCCCTCTGCTGGCACAGAAATGCAACTAGTTCTGATATAAAACACAGCAGCTGTTTAATTGCTCAGATCGTATCTGCAATACAGAATGAGCAATGCTCTGGTCACATGAACCTACAGAATACTGGAGGTGAGAGTAGGTGGATGACAGTTACTACTAGCCACTCCAGTGTCAAACTCTGGGCACACTGCAGCTAGCCCTGCAGCTGTAACCAGCCACGGGATGAGGTCTTAAGCCTCATCTGAAAAAGGACATGGGTGTTACAAATTTGAGCTTTCCAGCTCTCCGTTCTGAGGCGCCAGCCTCATGGCGTGAGACCCTGGCACTGAGTGGGACATCCAAGCTTCCTGGTGCAAGATGACCCAGAGCAAGGAGCACGGCTGGCAGCACAGTGCATGAAAAGCTGCCAAACCCACAGAGATAAGAAGTGTGTCCAGCTCTCTCTGAAGGACACTAGCATCCAAGCCAGGGCTGCAGAGAAGTACATTTCTCAGATTGGGATACATAGGTGCTGAGCCTTCCCCTGCATACTGTCCTTGTAATATCAGAAAGGAAGGGAGGGATGTACTTTTCTTCTACAGTGGGGCCAGACACCTTCTGAAATGTTAGATCTGCACTCAGAGATCTTGTCCAGGAAACACAAGTGCCGAACACCTTGCTATAAGGTTACAGACTCTGTCTTTAACTCAAAGAAGTCTCCATTACCTTTTTGTAAGCTGACACACCTTCACCTGTGAGTTGCACAGACTGAGTGCTCTTCTGTGAGGAATGGCTGTGGGTTTGAACTTCTCCAAGCTAACTTGTTTTTCCCATTCCTCAGAGGAGGGAACACAGCATAGAAGGGTGCATTTGCTGACTTCTCTCCCTCTACCCATGTGTTTCACTGGAAGTGGACTATGCTAAGGTGTTTTTACAAAATGCTCATTTAGGTTAGGAATATTTAAAAAAATCATGCTGCAACTGAGGTGAAGGAAAAACTACTGCTAAGATCAGATGCAGGCTTAGCAATCAAAGAGTTGCTTAGCCTTGATAATACAGCAGCAGAACACATCTCTGCGTTATTATCAATGTTAACTGAGGCCCCATAGAGTCTGACACCTAAGGGATCAAGCGGATTGAGGTGCAATTTCAAGGAACACTGGGTATGCTACTGCTGCAGTTAGAGCACTTCTCATGCCTAGCCAGTTCCCCTACAGCTGCACCACCTTTCTTGTCAGGCATCCTCTACATCCTGTGCTAGGAGTCTGAGGACTTCCAAGGATTTAGGTGCAAGTAGGAAGTATCATCTCCTCTGATGTGAAATGCAACAGAAATAAAAGCAGCATTGCATCTCTGGAAAACCATCTTCCCAAGAGCAGTAATATGACTTTTAATGTTTACCAGGGAATGAGAGTGCTAGAAAACAGGACACCGCCTCATGTGTAGCAAAGGGCTTGTGCATAGATGCCTACTGCTTTTCTCATTTACAATAAAAAGACACAGCATACCAAATAACCTTGACTTCATCCAAGCAAAATATCAAGTGATTGACAGTGGACAGTGTAGATCTGACAATGTTTTCACAGCTGTAACTTTGTTGGTAAGTGTGGGTTTTCTTGAATGGGGTAGCATGTATAGAAACTGTTAGCAGGAGACAAATGAAAAATAATTACTCCAAATTTTAGAGCACACTATCTGTCTATGCACCATCCTCAAACTACTATGAACTCTGTCATATGCAAAGTCAGTGTGCATCTGCCTGTGAAGATCTTCTTGTAGGTGCAGGACCTAAATGCCTAGGCCTAGCATTTTGTCTGTCTTCTTCAAGATATACGAGCAGATTTGCATTCACCATGACAAAGCACCTCATCCAGTTCAAGGAATGCTGAACCCCCGGGTTTTCAGCAGCTTACCTTTACACACAGTACCGTTCCCCGTGTAACCCAGCTTGCAGACACAATTGTGCCCACCCACAGTGTTGAAACAGAGCGCGTTTTCATCGCAGTTGTGCTGGTTTGTTATACATTCGTCATGCTCTGAAAAGTGAAACAAGAATGGGATACTCTTGAAGTTTTAAACCACAACAAAATAAAAGCTCTTTTAATAAGAGATTAACACAGTAGTAGTTAGTGATGACACAGCTATACGAACATGTAAGAATGGGACAACCAGGGTACACGTTTTTAGACCATATGACTGTGCAAGAACTGTGTTGGAGCATAACTCCACTTTCATTAATGGAGAGCTATCATCATTACATTTTCCATGTGGGCTACAGTGTTCTCGTAAACATTTGTCAAAGAGCTGGCTAACATACTGAAAATCCATATGCTAGTTCTACTGGATAATTTATTCATGCAGGTTTATCCTATGCAGGATTCATAGGGTTTCCTTCAGAAAGCTTACTAATGGTGCGAGTCACACACTCCAATCTGCAAAAAAAATACGTTTAGCAGAAGGCTGGACTTCCAAATGTAGCCCTTGTTTTCCTTCGCTTCAGTACATACAAAGCTCTTTATTTTGGATGAGCTAAGTAACCCGGGAACAAAGGTCTGGCTGCTCCTCAGAGTAAGGGAATTTGGTCACGGCATGTTCTAGGATAGGACTCCTCAGTCTGGTGACACACTGGGGAAATACCTCTTTTGGGGAATAAATGAAAAATATGGACAACATGATTTTGTGCCTACCTGAAATGCACTGTTTAACCTGAAACAAACAAACAAAAGTATTGTGCAAGTGCTTCCGTTGGTGAATATTTTAACATTTTAGTTTGTGATTTAAAAAAAATGGGCAACGCAATTTCAAAACGAGATGCTCTGAAGTACCATTTCCAAATGTCACATGAAATGCTCTAGTATATTCAAAATACAGTCAAAATTAGTCTGTAGGCATCAAAATGAAATGTTTCCATCTTCTGAAAATATTTCTTACATTTTCTTTAAATCAACAGTATTCATCTAAGCATAAATAACTTCAGACCCCCTGAAATTTTCATTTCAGGAAAACTGGCTTTTGCGGGAACATAAAGGTACAGAATTTGAGTCAGCACACATGGACTAACATGCATGTGAGATTTTCATAGCCATAATTCTGTACAGGTTTTAGCAAATTTTATTAGTACAGCTTATGGCAGTTCTGGCTATCTGACACAAGTCTTAAATCTGGAATTGGATGCTCTTTATTCCCTAGTCTTGGCTGTGTTACACTGCCCTGAATCTTCCCCTTTATAAATAAAAGCTGAAGTCTGCACATGCCCCACAGGGTTGTCAGGAAAATTAATTTGTTAACATTTGCAAATCACTATGGAAGAGTTCGACTTGCTATTTCAATACTGGCCATAAACCATAGGAGTATAAAACTGGCAAAATGGCACATCTCTAATCCACCAGCAAATGTAAATTGTCGTCTAGCAATGGCAAGTACCTGTTTAAAAGAGGGAAAAATCACCCAAATGTAAATAATCAATTTTAAACACTGCACAGGGTTTGTTTGTTTCTTTGTTTTGTTTTGCTTTATAATACCAACCTGATGTCCTTCTTCTAAACAGGGACTTGCCCGTCTCATATCATCACCAGCACTCTCATCAGCCCTCAGCATGGAGGCCCCGGCACTTACAGGGCCAAGTCCCTTACTGGATGCAGCCAAGCACGGGCTGCAGGCCTCTGCCCTGAAGCATGAGATTTAATTACTTTGCTCTCAGCATGAATAACTAAAACTGTTATTGTTCACCAAATGACCTGGCCCCTCAAAATCCAGTTACAATATTTGACTCCAACCTCCTACCACAGTGAAATCTCTCATGCTGGCTGAAGCAGTATGTATGCTAGATCAGGCCATAAAATAAAAGGAAGGGATGTCATGACTATGAAAATGAGGTTAGAAGTGTTATCTATACTGTAAGAATATTCTGGCTTTCTTAGTTTGTGTTAATATTATGATATTATTGAAATATGGTATGCTATTTAATATTATAAAATATAAATATATATATATAAAAGTATATATCATTTTCTCATTTTTAAAGGTTTTATATAGCATACAACAGGAAAATATGGAAATGTAAGAAACATTATGCACTCAGCAGGCCAAAATATCTTGCGAAGCCATTATCTTGCTATCTCAGGAGGCAGGGTACATACAGCAATACATCACACTGCTAAACTCGGTTCAAATCACTGCATTTGGCAAATTAAGTATCATGCTCAATGAGAAAGTGCTACCATCCACCCCATGCCTTGGGGATGCAGCAGCATCCCCAGCATGCACAACAGCTCTTTACTATGGGTAAGAGTGTATCAGAGAAAAGCAGCTGAGGGCAGACTGACACCAAGAGGAGCGGCTCTAAGGGCATGCCCGGAACAGCTCTGAAAGCCCACAAGGGACCCACGGGCAGGGCAAGCGCTGTGGCTGGTGTGCCAAGTGAGCTGTTGGTGTTCCAGTACAGATAGGTGATAACCATATGGATAACTCCACCTTGCAGTGCTGGGAGCTTGAAGACCACTTACCCAGATGTATGGCCTTTGTAGAAAAAAGATGACTGTCACCCTTAAATGTACCTTCCGAACACTTACTCTCTGGGCTAAGAAAACTTACTGATGGAGATGGATTTTTCTTAAAGCGTACAGTATCAATAAAATGATCTGTCCATCAGCTAAATAACAGAGCTTGGATTCTAAGATAATATGCTTGGTTTCCTACTCTTGCCATAAGAAACTTCAGCGTTTCATATCCTCCTGTAAGAAAGCTCGTGAAGGATGTCTGCTGACATTTCAGGAAGAGGGTCCAGCACACAGCCACAGAAGTAGAAGTGCAGGCTCTTTTGATACAGTTTTGTTTATGTGCTCAAACTTCAGGTCTATTTTTCTTTTAAACAAAGTACTAGCAACTCACAAAAAAATTCATGGACCTGATAAATGATTCTTGGATTGAAGATTACATGTCACTGGTGAGGGGGAAAATGCCCCAGAGTAACAGGAAAATTCATGATTCTAATGAAGGAACATATATTTTAAAATGATAGGAATAGAAAAAAAATCAGCAAAAAATAATCAGGGTGTTTTATCTTCCACGTAGATTTGTTGGCCTGTATCATCAGTGCTTGTCAATAACACAGTTAAAACCATTTAAACATAGTACTTCTTCATATTCCTTCCATACTTCTTCATATTCACTTAATATATATTGAGTGGCACCTCACAAAACCTCACAAAGCAATCAGGCTGCACTGCATGGCTGGCTGTGATATGGACCGATCACAAATGCTTAAAATAGAGGAAAAAGTTCTGCACATAAAGCATCTTATGACTTTCACTCTTCTAACGTATGGCACACTACCCACAGCAATTTTGAAGAGACCATCAGAAACAGCTTTTTCCAGAATTTTCTATTAATGACAAGGTATGACTGTTCAGCTTTATTAAAGACAGAAATACTTGATTGTAATAAAAAGGGTGGTGATCTGTTGATAATGCTTTGTTAATTCATGCTTATCACTTTGTTTTCTTTTTTTTACTAAAACATTCAGAAAGTCATCTCAAATAGAGAGGACATTGAGGAGACAGAGTTCAGCAATCTTAAATACCAGTCCAGGAACTGCAGAAGCAGATAGAACTGTGCATTACAAAGAAGCAAAAAAGTAATTCCTAAAATGATCACTTAAAGAGAACTGTGAATATGGATTCTTCTACTTTTTAAAGTTCAAAAAACAGTATAGAAACATTATTTGCATTATTTAGAAATATCAGGACTGCCCAAATGTATTTCTGATGCTCCAAGAAGCAACAGTGAGGCCATTTATTTCAAGCATCTTTGGAAACAATGTGACATGCGTTTAACAAATATCCCATACTTATTTCACTGCACAACATAATGATGATGGGGACAGGCCAGTATAACAGTATTACAAAGGCAAGGAAATAAAAATTACTTTTGCAGAGAGATGTTAATGATTAACACAGCCAAATTTACATAAACATTCTATAAAGACCAAATGCACTGGTTTCAATGATTATTTCTAACGCTATATTATCTAACATACCAAAACTCAATTTTGCACTGGCCAGGACTCTATGCTCAACAGTGTTAAAATTCATAAAATCTCTATTCTGAGAATCAACTCAATTTTTAAATACAGTGTTTATATTGACTTAATTATGTCCAGAATGAGCTCCTTCTAGATATAAAATATTTTTCAGCTCCATAATTTGCTATTGCTCCACAGTAGTAATAATAATAGTAACAGTAAGTGCATATGAATGTTCCATTAAAAAACACAGAATGTCCATTATGACACAGATGACTTAAAGAGATGCAAAAATTATGTGACAATGTAATTAATTCACTTATGTGCATTTGGGTGTGCAACAAATAGGTTACGCACACATACACACACACGCACATATATATATGCACAGAAAGTAAAGGTGGTGTGTTTTATTTCACTCTGGTTCAATATATAATGCTACTCCAGAATATTTCATGCAGTTTGCTGGACAAAAACATTACTTCAGAAGGATATCTAGGGTGATGTACTGCATTCTCAGGAGAGAGTGCTGGCATAAACTGATGTAGACCCACTAGATCCCATGACATATGACTGTGCAATGGCAGCTGGGGGATCTGTCTTACTAATTTTATCTGTGCAGAGATTCTTGCAGAACTTAGTAAAAGTTAACATGCTGTCCATGAGGTGTGTCACCTACCTCCTCCTCCTTTTACTTTCCTAGAGCTGTGCAACATCAGCCCCTATCCTTCCTACTGTGCAATTCAAAATTAAAAACAAACAGAAAATCTGTATAGCATTTCCGACCTGTGTACTGCAAGCCTTTACCAACTTCCCAACATTTTTGTCTTGTGCATCCAAATTCTGCAAACATCTAAGAAAAAAAAATAAACAACAAACACAATCCAATCTAACAGCAAAAAGGAATTATGACTGAGTTGCATCATGTACTTATGGGTAAAGAATATTATGCTGGCAGTTTTCCAAAACCATTCACTACCAACATTGGAAAATAAGAGCTCACACTTGAGGCACAGAAATGCATAAAAGTTCCTAAATATATAAAAATACACTCTTCCAACTGTAATCTTGCAACTCTATGCAACAGATATTCATTTCTGAGTGAGGAACTTGTGGACCAGGACTAAAAATATATATATTTTAAATAAACAGAATATTTTAGGTATTTTCTCCTTACAATGTCTCTGAATTCTTGAACTCCAATTACTTTTCATCACCTGTCTCCTTCCCATTGATTCAGTGTAAATCTATAGACAGAACTGTGGTGACCAGCTGACAATCTGATGTGGCAGGTCAGTGACAACAGATAAGAGTTACTTGAATTATCAATACCCAACACATTTAAATGCCCACTTACAGTTTATCTTAATTACAAGCTTTTTTTCCTCAGATAGTTCATGTACAAGACAAAAATTAGTATTAATTATATAGGCAGTTTGGAAGACTTATTCCATTAAGATCATTAGAGAAATGACAGATGGTTAATTTCTTCAAAGACTTCATTTTAGATAGTTTAAACTCTAATTAGCAGGGTTACTTGTCTCAGTATATGCAAACTATTTTCAAAGAGTAAATACTGTAAAATTATTGATGACTATGCTATGATTTCCATATATTTAAGTTACATTTTTGTATTGATATTACCCAACTCAAATATTCCCTAATTTATTTTTCTATAGGTATTCCCTAATTCAAATGCAAAATGGAACCCATGTTTTAATCAATTACAGTTACCATCACACTCTTTACCCTTAGTTAACACTGCAGTCATTAGTCATTAATTAATGACCACCAGCAGCTGTCGTCTATTCAAAGCTAGGGATATGAAAATCCAGGTCACCCTACCATAGTCTATTCATTGCTAATCTTGTTACTTGATTGATTTTCACCTTCATCCACTCCCATATATCCATCTTGCTCTTGGTCTTCATTTTCTAATTCTTTCTTCAGTGCAGGCATAAACAACTATTTTTATAAATCTATGTCCAGAATTTTCCTACCTTTTTTTTCTCTTAATTATGTTGATAATAAAAATAGATCTGGGATGTGCATGTTCTATTTTCAAAGTCTGTTTAAAGACAATCCTGCTTTCTGAAATGCTGTTTCTGTCTGTAATTACTTAGTCCATTGTTGTTCTTCAGGGAGAACAGCTGCCATCATCTCATCCAGATGTCTACTTCTCTCTTTTATATATTAGCTTATTTACTTATTCTATATTTGGTGTTAAGATGATAAAAAAGGGAAAGCAAGAAAACTGTAACAAAATCTTAGGAAGAAAGTCAAACTGGGGGTACAGCCAAAATCCAGTGTTCCTTTTCTTATCCATTACAAGAAAGCTCCAGGACTGCATCGTATCTATACATATATAAAGGGGAACCTATATTATTGGCAGTTATTGACTAAGGATTAAAAGCAGCTAAAAAACACTTGAACAAGACAAGGCAAAAACAAGGACCCACTCCCCTTGCATCTCTCTGTGAGGTTAGGAGCGCTTTCGAGAAAGCTCTGAGGAGACTGGAGACAGGCAGGGATTGAGCTGGTATTTTGGTGTTGCACATGTGCAGCTTTAACTATTTCTGTTTAAGCAAAGTCAGACCTGTCATATTGATTAAACTGGAATTGTGGGACACCAATTTACCTAAAAACAGTCCTGCATCAAGGCCCCCCAAACTGACAACTGACTGAGAGGCCTTGGTCCAAGGGCTTTATGGGTGATGCCTACAGAAAAGCAGATCACAAGAAACATTTACAAATGACAGAAAGTAGCTGGCTTAGACCACCAGAAGAAATCTGTATATGCTGTGTCTGTACACCCTAGGCCAACAAGCCTGCAGGACCCGCTCTGTGCTGGTACCACCAGGGACCTCAGTCCCGCAAACCCTGCACAGCAGCTCTGCTCTCTGCACCAGCTGCCCAGGACAAACCCGCTGTCCCTTCCTGCTGCCCCTGTCACTGCACAGGGGAAACGATCCAGTTCAAAATGAACCAAGTTAAAAAGAATATTTAGCTTTCACCTGGGCTGAGTCCCTGTTCAGGTTCCCTTTGTAGCTACTACTTCATATCTGAGGAAGAAGCAGTTCAAAGAGCAATGGGAAAAGGACAAAGCAGTTGGACAGATTTAAAAAAAAATAAAAATAAAAAAATAAAAGAAGCAGCCTGTATTTATTTTGGAGGCTTATCACAATTGAAAGGGTTAGCTAAACTATACTATGATGCTGAATTCATCTTGCACATTCCTATGGCTGTATGAATTAATTATATTTTAGCTAGCTCGATATCCTCTTTGGTAATATCTTTATGGGTCTTAACTGGTATAACTTGTTTCACAAGAAGAGAAATCCCGACACTGAATGTGATAATGAAATCCATCCCTAAAACATCTCCCACTTCCAATCATGAAGTGCTTTTCTCTCTAGGAGAACCAAAACTTTTATTGTATGACCTGCTCTTTACCAATGTGGAGAACACAAGAAAGAGCCTTATACCAAAAAA